>JAODAL010057619.1:0-22571 GCA_025379985.1 Phyllomedusa bahiana
TCAGACACATGGAGTAATGGAAGAAGTGACCTGGATATGGTGCTCAGACTCCAGGAGTGATGGAAGAAGTGGCCTGGATATGGAGCTCAGACTCCAGGAGTGATGGAGGAAGTGGCCTGGATATGGAGCTCAGACTCCAGGAGTGATGGAAGAAGTGGCCTGGATATGGAGCTCAGACTCCAGGAGTGATGGAGGAAGTGGCCTGGATATGGAGCTAAGGATCCAGGAGTGATGGAAGAAGTGGCCTGGATATGGAGCTCAGGATCCAGGAGTGATGGAGGAAGTGGCCTGGATATGGAGTTCAGGATCCAGGTGACTCGAGTATAAGCCGAGGAAGGCTTTTTCATCACAGGAAGGCCCCTGTTTAGCCTTGATTGGGGGCCAAGTTGTAGACACTTTCATGCATCACCCCAGGGAATAGTGAATATAACGTGTCACAAGTCCCCAGATTTGCAGCTTAGCTGCCTCCTGAGGGAACCAGGTGACATTTTGCAGCCAGACATGGCCATCGCCTCCGTCCCGCAGTGACTGACGGCTCCGACCTGTTCTTCCCTCCAAATACATCACAATAAACATGGACTAATGGCTCCATTAATGTCCTGTTAAAATCCAGCATAAGCTGCCACCGCGGCCCATAATAAAGACAGATATGGGCTGCGCCGCCGCCGCCATCCTGAATATCTTATTTACCCGATTCCTGTAATTACAGCCAAGCAAATCCCAGTCAGCGGCGGACGTGAGGAGGAACGTGCGCACATCTAATGGACTCAGCTGTATTGAGTGGATGAAGATATATGGTGATTGGAGAGCACTATTTACTCCAGCAGTCACGGCTAAGGTCAGCGCCGTCCCACGCGCCCATATATCTCGCCCCGTGCTATTAACTCCTCTCCATCTTCCAGATCACCCCCGATCAGCAATATTAGTCCTAATTAATAATCCTCCTGTGTCATGTTTACTGCAGCCACATCTATTTCCCCGGTCAGATGCAGCCCATGGGCTCAGCACTTCTCATAGGAAGTCCAGGACCTTCCCCTGGAAACGCTTCCGCTACTTGGAAACAACACTTTGCAGAGTTTTATAAGAAAATTTGTATAAATGAACCAATAAAAGTGTCACAATAGAAGAAATGGATCCATAGGCCCCATAGGCAGGAGCACCACCACTGGTCTAGAGGTCAACACTGACCCCCATACCTTGCAATGATGATGGATAGAGAATGTGTCCTTCAGCACTGAACGGCCTGAGATGCTGGATGTAAGAGGATTCCCAGGTGAAGACTCAGGGGCTACAGAGAGACAAGACCAGGGCTCCAACATCCCAGGGCTCATAGACCCAGCTACATAACGGGGATGAAGACCGGGCTCCAACATCCCAGGGCTCATAGACCCAACCACATACGGGGGATGAAGACCAGGGCTCCAACATCCCAGGGCTCATAGACCCAGCTACATAACGGGGATGAAGACCGGGCTCCAACATCCCAGGGCTCATAGACCCAGCCACATAAGGGGGATGAAGACTGGGCCCCAACATCCCAGGGCTCATAGACCCAGACACATAAGGGGGGTGAAGACCGGGCTCCAACATCCCAGGGCTCATAACACAGCACATAACGGGATGAAGACCGGGCTCCAACATCCCAGGGCTCATAGACCCAGCCACATTAAGGGGATGAAGACTGGGCTCCAACATCCCAGGGCTCATAGACCCAGCCACATAACGGGGATGAAGACCGGGCTCCAACATCCCAGGGCTCATAGACCCAGCCACATATGGGGGATGAAGATCGGGCTCCAACATCCCAGGGCTCATAGACCCAGCCACATATGGGGGATGAAGACCAGGGCTCCAACATCCCAGAGATCATAGACCCAGCCCCATAAGGGGGATGAAGACCGGACTCCAACATCCCAGGGCTCAGAGTCCCAGCAACAGAAGGGGGATGAGGACCGGCCTCCAACATCCCTGGGCTCATAGACCCAGCCAAATAACAGGGATGAAGACCGGGCTCCAACATCCCAGGGCTCATAGACCCAGCCACATAACAGGGATGAAGACCGGGCTCCAACATCCCAGGGCTCATAAACCCAGCCACATAAGGGGGATGAAGACCGGACTCCAATATCCCAGGGCTCATAGACCCAGCCACATAAGGGGGATGAAGACCAGGGCTCCAACATCCCAGGGCTCATAGACCCAGCCACATAAGGGGGATGAAGACTGGGCTCCAACATCCCAGGGCTCATAGACCCAGTCACATAACAGGGATGAAGACCGGGCAACCAACATCCCAGGGCTCATAGACCCAGCCACATAAGGGGGAAGAAGACCGGGCTCCAACATCCCAGGGCTCATAGACCCAGCCACATAACTGGGATGAAGACCGGGCTCCAACATCCCAGGGCTCATAGACCCAGTCACATAAGGGGGATGAAGACCGGGCAACCAACATCCCAGGGCTCATAGACCCAGCCACATAAGGGGGAAGAAGACCGGACTCCAATATCCCAGGGTTCATAGACCCAGCCACATAACGGGGATGAAGACCGGGCTCCAACATCCCAGGGCTCATAGACCCAGTCACATAAGGGGGATGAAGTCCGGGCAACCAACATCCCAGGGCTCATAGACCCAGCCATATAACGGGGATGAAGACCAGGGCTCCAACATCCCAGGGCTCATAGACCCAGCCACATAAGGGGGATGAAGACCGGGCTCCAACATCCCTGGGCTCATAGACCCAGCCACATAACGAAGATGGAGACCGGGGCAAGCAACAGTGTAATCAGGTAATAGGGGTTAGAGGTTCTGTACATCACTGCAGTATAAGGGTCAGCACAGACCTGGGAATGCCTGAAGGCTCAGGCCTTTCACAGGACCCTCTGACTGCTCCATTTACAGGACTGTTTCAATGGATTATACACTCATCCCTCACACACTCACACTCATCATCCCTCACACACTCATACTCATCATCCCTCACACACTCATACTCATTATCCCTCACACAATCACACTCATCCCTTACACACTCATCCCTCACACACTCACACTAATTTACACACTCATCCCTCACACACTTACAATACTCATTTACACACTCATCCCTCACACACTCACACTACTCATTTACACACTCATCCCTCACACACTCACACTACTCATTTACACACTCATCCCTCACACACTCACACTCATCATCATTAACACAATCACACTCATAATCCCTCACACACTCATATTTATCCCCCCACACAATCACACTCATCATCCTTTAAACATCACACTCATTATCCTTCACATACTTACCCTCATCATCACTCACACTTTATATCCATTAAACAGGGGTTTGTGAAGAGCACTGTGGAGGACTATGGAGGATGGAGAGCTCTAAGGAGGTCCTTGGAGGATGGGAAGTTCTATGAAGGATGGAAAGCTTTGAGGAGAACCAGGGAGGATGGAGAGCTCTGAGGAGGACCAGGGAGGATGGGGAGCTCTGTAAAGGATGAAGAGTTCTGATGAGAACCAGAGACGATGGAGAGCTCTGAGGAGGACCACAGAGGATGGAGAGCTCTGAGGAGAATCAAGGAGGATGAAGAGCTCTGAGGAGAACCAGTGAGGATGCAGTGCTCTGAGTAGGACCATAGAGAATGGATAGCTCTGAGCAGGTCCAGGGAGGATGGAGAGCTCTGGGAAGAACCAGGGAGAATGGAGAGCTCTAAGGAGGACTAGGGAGGATGGGGAGTTCTATGGTGGACCAAGGAGGAGTGAGAGCTTTGTGGAGGATTATGGAGGATGGAGAGTTCTGAGGAGAACCAGAGATGGTGCAGTGCTCTGAGGGCACTGGCGGGGATCTCCACCGAGAGCTCTGAGGAGGACTAGGGAGGATGAGGAGCCCTGAGGAGGATCAAGTAGGATAAAGAGTACCATGGAAGATGGAGAGCTCTGAGAAGAAACAGAGAGGGTGCAGTGCTTTGTGGAGGAAGAAAGAGGATGGACAGCTATGAGGAGACCTAGGGCGATCGGGGAGTCCTGAGGAGGACCAAGGAGGATGGAGAGTACCATGGAGGATTAAGAGCTCTGAGGAGAACTAGGGAGGATGGGGAACTCTGAAGAGGACTATGGTAAATGGAGAGCTCTGGGGAGGACCATGGAGGATGACGATGTCTGAGGAGGACGAGGGAGGATGGAGAGCTCTAAGGAGGACTAGTGAGGATGGAGAGCTCTGAGGAGGGCCAGGGAGGATGGGGAGTTCTGAAGAGGACTATGGGGAATGAAGAGCTCTGAGGAGGACTAAGGAGGGAGAGCTCTGTTGAGGATTATGGATAATGGAGAGCTATAAAGAGGACCAAAGAGGAGGGAGACCTCTGAGGAGGTTTATGGAGGCTGGAGAGCTCTGAGGAGGATTATCGAGGGTGGAGAGCTCTGTGGAGGATTGTGGAGGATGGAGAGCTATGAAGAGGTTTATGAAGGATGGAGAGCTTTGAGGAGGACCAGGAAGGATGAAGAGCTCTGAGGAGGACCATTGAGGAGGGAGAGCTCTGAGGAGGATCAGGGAGGATGAAGAGCTCTGAGGAGGACCATGGAGGATGGGGAGCTCTGAGGAGGTTTATGGAGGATGGAGAGCTCTGTGGAGGACCATAGAGGATGGGGAGCTCTGAGGAGGTTTATGGAGGATGGAGAGCTCTGTGGAGGACCATAGAGGATGGAGAGCTCTGTGGAGGACCATAGAGGATGGAGAGCTCTGAGGAGGACCAAGAATGAAGGAGAGCTCTGAGGAGGACCAAGAAGGAAGGAGAGCTCTGAGGAGGTTTATGGAGGATGGAGATCTTTGATAAGGACCAGGGAGGGCTGGAAGTGTTTTCTCTAGTTTTGTCTTCAGGGTGAGAAAGCTTGTGACCTCGTTTCTGCTCCAAATGACAAGACCCAACTGAAAATGGTTAAAAATCATAGAAAAGTCATTGACCAGATGAAACCCGGCAGCCACACAAAGAGGCGTTTAGCACAAAAGACCTCGCTGAGGGAATTTTCTCATTTCTTCCTCCTTTGCCAAGAAGTTGTCAGAAGTTACAATGTAACAATCTCCGATCGCGGCTGCTGGAGACGTGTTAATGAATTGCGCCGCTGCGCAACCTTTCTCGTTATCACAGGGCATATATACAAGTGTCATGTTCGGGGAGAGCCCATCAGGTCCACAAGGGGGTAAGGGGCAATGTCACAGCTTAATTAAATCATTGGAAATGACAAGAATAAGAAAAGCGCTTCCCTTCCCCGACTCTAACTGCAGATGTGGAGGCACAAGACAATGGGGACAGGTTAATGGAATAAATCAGAGCAAGAACCTGCCCTACAGAGACCCTCCACCAAAACCTCTGCCACCTCGTGTCACTACCTGCCCCAACAGAGCCCCTACAAGCTCGTGTCACTATCTGCCCCCAACACAGCCCCATCCACCTAATGTCACTCTCTGCCCCCAACAGAGCCCCCTCCACCTCATGTCACTATCTGCCCCCAACAGAGCCCCCCCCACCTCATGTCACTCTCTGCCGCCAACAGAGCCCTACCACCTCATGTCACTATCTGCCCCCAATAGAGCCCAGCCACCTCATGTCACTACTGCCCCAACAGAGCCCCACCAGCTCATGTCACTATCTTCCCCAAAGCCCACCACCACGAACCGCCCCAACGAGCCCTACAACTCGTGTCACTATCTGCCCCAACAGAGCCCCGGCCACCTCATATCACTATCTGCCCCAACAGAGCCCCTACAAGCTCGGGTCACAATCTGCCGCCAACAGAGCCCCAGCCACCTCATGTCACTATCTGCCCCCAACAGAGCCCCCACCACCTCATGTCACTATCTACCCCCAACATAGCCCCTACAATCACGTGTAAATATCTGCCGCCAACAGAGCCCCGGCCACCTCATGTCACTATCTTCCCCCAACAGAGCCCCCACCACCTCATGTCACTATCTGCCCCTGACAGAGCCCCTACAAGCTCGTGTCACTATCTGCCGCCAACAGAGCCCCGGTCACCTCATGTCACTATCTGCCCCCAACAGAGCCCCCACCACCTCATGTCACTATCTGCCCCAACAGAGCCCCTACAAGCTCGTGTCACTATCTGCCGCCAAAAGAGCCCCAGCCACCTCATGTCACTATCTGCCCCCAACAGAGCCCCAGCCACCTCATGTCACTATCTGCCCCTGACAGAGCCCCTACAAGCTCGTGTCACTATCTGCCGCCAACAGAGCCCCAGCCACCTCATGTCACTATCTGCCCCCCAACAGAGCCCCCACCACCTCATGTCACTATCTGCCCCCAACAGAGGCCCAGCCACCTCATGTCACTATCTGCCCCCAACAGAGCCCCCACCACCTCATGTCATTATCTGCCCCAACAGAGCCCCAGCCACCTCATGTCACTATCTGCCCCAACAGAGCCCCTGCCACCTCATGTCACTATCTGCCCCAAGAGAGCCCCAGCCACCACATGTCACTATCTGCCCCAACAGAGCCCCCGCCACCTCATGTCACTATCTGCCCCAACAGAGCCCCCACCACCTCATGTCACTATCTGCCCCCAACAGAGCCCCTGCAAGCTCGTGTCACTATCTGCTGCCAACAGAGCCCCGGCCACCTCATGTCACTATCTGCCCCCAACAGAGCCCCCACCACCTCATGTCACTATCTGCCCCCAACAGAGCCCCCACCACCTCATGTCACTATCTGCCCCCAACAGAGGCCCAGCCACCTCATGTCACTATCTTCCCCCAACAGAGCCCCAGCCACCTCATGTCACTATCTGCCCCCAACCGCGCCCCTGCCCCCTCATGTCACTATCTGCCCCAAGAGAGCCCCAGCCACCTCATGTCACTATCTGCCCCAAGAGAGCCCCAGCCACCTCATGTCACCATCTGCCCCCAACAGAGGCCCTACCACCTCATGTCACTATCTTCCCCCAAGAGAGCCCCAGCCACCTCGTGTCACTATCTGCCCCCAACAGAGCCCCGCCACCTCATGTCACTATCTGCCCCCAACAGAGCCCCCACCACCTCATGTCACTATCTGCCAACAATAGAGCCCCAGCCACCTCATGTCACTATCTGCCCCAACAGATCCCCTATAAGCTTGTGTCATTATCTGCCCCAACAGAGCCCCAGCCACCTCATGTCACAATCTGCCCCCAAAAGAGCCCCTGCCACCACATTGCCCTAACTGCCCCAACAGAGCCCCCGCCCCCTCATGTCACGATCTGCCAACAATAGAGCCCCAGCCACCTCATGTCACTATCTGCCCCAACAGAGCCCCTGTCACCTCTTGTCACTATCTGCCCCAACAGAGCCCCAGCCACCTCTTGTCACCATCTGCACCAACAGAGCCCCAGCCACCTCTTGTCACCGTCTGCCCCCAGCAGAGCCCCAGCCACCTCTTGTCACTATCTGCCCCCACCAGAACCTATGACACCTGTTACCCCCTTGAGACCTGGCACTGATTGGCACTGGTCAGACAAGTGACTCTTCGATGTGGGGAGGATCAGGCGCTACAGGGTTCTTCACTTACTAAGACTGCGCAACCATGAGTGCGGTAACATGGCAGGAGGTGAAGGTGTACAGGAGCGCTGTATACAGCCAGATGGAGCTACTACAACTCCCAACATGCCCATTTTTTCTGTCTAGGGACCTAAGTGAGGGCTCGTTGTTCGTTTTTTGCAGACTGAAATGTGGTTTTTATTGCCACCATTTTTGGACATCGGCGACTTTGATTCCACTTTGATTCAAATTTTTGTCGAGAGAAAGCGACCCCAAAAAAAAAAAAAATCCCGCAATTTTGGCACTCATTTTTTTTTGCGTATGCGTTTCACCTTGCTGGATAGATAAGTTAATGTAGTAATGGATCGGAACCATTGTTTTTATTGTTTCACACTTTTTTGACCACTAAGGGGCGCAATTGATTGTACACTATTCTGCAATTCTAATGTATAGCTGAACAGTGTGCAGTTACAGCTCTCCTATTACACCGGCCGCTGGCAGTGGGTAATTGAGGAAGTAAAATGGCGGGTTTGGAATACTTGACCACTAAAGTCCACAATCACTTGTACACTGTTCTGCAATACTAATGTATAGCAGAACAGTGTGCAGTTACAGCTCTCCTATTACACCGGCCTCTGGCAGGGGGTAATTGAGGAAGTAAGATGGCGGGTCTGGGATACTTGACCACTAGGGGGCGCAATCGCTTGTATACTGTTCTGCAATACTAATGTATAGCAGAACAGTGTGCAGTTACAGCTCTCCTATTACAGCGGCCCCTGGGTGAGAAGAAAGATAGCGGCTTGGGGGTGTCTTTATTAGGTCAGCACCCTGTTTTTGAGTTGCAATTTTTCTGGAAATTAATAAAAAAAAAAAAATTGTAACCTTAACCCTTTATTGAGGTCGGGGTTTTTACCGGGTTTTAACCCCTTTCCCACTGCAGGGATTTTTACTTTCGTCTCTTTCTTTCTTTCACGGATTCCCCTGCGACCCTTGTCCCGGGTCGCAGGTGCATCCGTGCCAGCGTTCACTTACCCGACCATGCTCCTGCTCAGCCTGTCTCCGTCCCGCGGCGCGCGCACCGGCAGTTTGAAGTTTAGAGGGACAGTGTGCCGGTAATTGGTCATTGCCGGGCACTGCTCCTATTTACGTCCGGCCTCTTCCTGGCTGCCTTGCCGGATCCTTAGTGTTCATGCCTTTGGAGAAAGCGTTCCTAAAGTCTAGTCTAGTCCTGTCTACCGTGTACCAAACCGCCAGCTTACGTTTACCGACCACGATTCTTGCCGCCAGCCCTGACCCTTTGCTAGTCCACGTCTACGAACCAGAGCTGCCTGTCCTGACCTCCTGCCTGTCCCCGACTACGAGCCTGCCTGACGAATCTGTACCTTGCCTACCCTTGGCCGCCACCGCAGGCAAGTCCCGCCAGTGGAAGTGACCTGGTAGACTCCCGCCGCAGCAAGTCCATCCCACTTTGCGGCGGGCTCTGGTGAATACCGGGACCTACTTAGATTCCACTCCTTGGTGTGGGCTTCCACCATCGCCTGCGGTGGTACAGAGGATCCACTACTAGACCGTTACAGTAGGATCCGGCCATGGATCCCGCCAAGGTGCCGTTACCCAGCCTGGCGGATCTGACGACCGTTGTTGCCAGCCAGTCACAGCAACTCGGTCAACAGGTGCAGCAACTGACCCAGCTGTCCACCATGTTGCAGCAACTCATCACCGCCCAGCAGCAGCAACCTTCGCCATCTCCTGTGGTTGTTCCTGTCTCAATGGTTTCTGTGGCCCTGGGGAGCCCCAAGCTTCGGTTGTCGCTCCCGACCAAGTACGACGGAGACCCGAAACTCTGCAGGGGTTTCATCATCCAATGTTCTATGCACGTGGAGCTGATGGCCGATCAGTTGCTGTCCGAACGTGCGAAAGTGGATTTCGTGGTCAACCTGCTCTCCGGGAAGGCCCTGGCATGGGCTACACCTCTGTGGGACAGGAACGATTCGGTGACGGCGGACCTACAGTCGTTCCTCAGTGAGTCCCGCAGTGTGTTCGAGGAATCAGCCCGTGCATCCTCCGCCGAGACAGCTCTCCTAAACCTACGCCAGGGGGACCTGTCTGTGGGAGACTACATGCTGCAATTCTGCACCTTAGCCTCAGAACTGTCATGGAACGAGGCCGCTCTGTGTGCCACCTTTAAGAAAGGGCTCTCGAGCCGAATTAAGGATGTGCTTGCTGCCAGTCTCTAGTGAAGCAGTATCGGCTTCAGGTGGTCCGCTTGGAAAAACTGCTCGTGATCTCGTCCGTCAGCGGTGAGCGCTTAGCGACACTATCCAGTTTGTCACCAAGCCACTGTCCCTCCACGTGGGGGTGCTACATAAAGAAGAAATCTCCTTCTACGTGTTGCCTCGCTCCTCGTCTGCGGTCCTCCTCGGACTTCCATGGCTGCGGCTCCACTCTCCTACCCTAGACTGGACATCTGGAGAAGTGATTCGTTGGGGTCCCAACTGTCGGGGGCGTTGTTTGGTGGCACCTCGCCCGGTGCTTTCCTGCTCCCGCTCGACCCTTCATGAGCCGCTGCCCGGGCTGCCCCCGAGTATCTGGAGTACGTCGATGTGTTCTCCGAGAGACAAGCCGAGAGTCTTCCTCCGCATCGTCCATACGATTGCCCGATCGACTTATTGCCGGGTACCAGTCCTCCCCGGGGCCGAGTCTACCCACTGTCGGTTCCTGAGACCCAAGCCCTGTCCGAGTACATCCAGGAGAATCTCAGGAGAGGGTTCATCCGAAAGTCCTCGTCTCTCACTGGTGCGGGGTTCTTTATCGTAAAGAAGAAGGATGGTACCTTACGGCCCTGCATAGACTACCGGGGTCTGAACAAGATCACGGTGAAAAACCGATACCCATTGCCGTTGATCACAGGGCGCAAAGATCTTCTCCAAGTTGGATCTGAGTGGGGCCGACAACTTGGTCCGAATCCGCAAGGGCGATGAATGGAAGACAGCCTTCAACACCAGGGATGGGCACTTTGAGTACCTGGTGATGCCCTGCCGTCTTCCAGGAACTCGTGAATGACGTCTTCAGAGACCTCCTCTACACCTGCGTAGTGGTTTACTTAGATGACATCTTGGTGTACTCCCCTGTCCTCGAGTCCCACCGCAGCCATGTTCGTCAGGCATCTCCGGGAGAACCACCTGTATGCCAAGCTAGGGAAGTGCCTCTTCCATCAGACTAGCCTCCCGTTTCTGGGTTATGTCATTTCTGACCAAGGCCTACGGATGGACCCAGCAAAACTGGCAGCCGTGTTGCAGTGGCCACGCCCAGTCGGCCTACGGGCTATACAGCGCTTCCTGGGCTTCTGTAACTACTACCGCCAATTTATCCCCCACTTCTCTACGCTAGTGGCTCCTATAGTGGCCCTTACCAAGAAACAAGCCAACCCACGCAGCTGGCCCGTCGAGGCCGAAGAGGCATTCTCGAAGCTCAAGTCCGCCTTCTCTACGGCATCTGTCCTTTCGCGTCCAGATCCCACAAAACCCTTCAAGTTGGAGGTGGATGCCTCGTCTGTGGGGGCCGGAGCAGTTCTCACGCAGAAAGGGCCCACGGGCAAGACTGTAACGTGTGGCTGCTTGTCTAAGACGTTCTCTTTGGCCGAGAGGAACTACAAGATTGGTGACCGGGAACTGCTGGCTATCAAGCTGGCGTTGGAGGAATGGCGTTATCTGCTGGAGGGTGCTCATCAGCCCATCCGCATCTATTCAGACCACAAAAACCTCCAATATCTCCAGATGGCTCAGCGACTCAACCCACGGCAGGCTAGGTGGTCGCTCTTCTTTTCCCGGTTCGATTTCCAGATCCACTTCCACCCTGCAGAAAAGAATGTGAGAGCCGACGCTCTCTCCCGCGCCTCCGACATGGTGGGTGAAGACACTACTCCAGAGCACATAATTCCCCCAGAACGTCTTATCTCGGCAGCTCCAGTTGACCTCCGGAAGGTTCCTCCTGGGAAGACCTACGTGCGCCCTGCTCTCCGCAGACGTATCTTAAAGTGCGGACATTGCTCCTTGGTGGCCGGTCATCCCGACGCCCAAAGAACGTTCCTCCTGATATCCTGGTTCTATTGATGGCCAGAACTCGAGAGGGATGTCAAGGACTTCGTTCAGTCTTGTAACTCCTGTGCCCGCAACCAGATGCCACGTCACAAGCCGGCAGGTCTACTACAGCCACTACCTATCCCAACTCAACCATGGACCAATATTTCTATGGACTTTATAACCGATCTCCCTCCTTCGTCTGGCAACACCATTATTTGGGTAATTACTGATCGGTTCTCCAAGATGGCGCATTTTGTCCCGTTGCCAGGCCTGCCGTCTGCTCCCCCGCCTGGCGGAGCTATTCTTTCTTCACGTGTTCCGTCTGCATGGACTCCCTCAGCAAATCGTCTCGGATCGGGGAGTCCAGTTTGTCTCCAAGTTTTGGCGAGCCCTGTGTGCCCAACTTCGGGTGAAGCTCGACGTCTCTTCGGCTTACTACCCTCAGACGAATGGTAAGGTGGAGAGGGCCAACCAGGTCTTGGGATGTTACCTACGCCACTTCATCTCTGCACGCCAAGATGACTGGTCCAACTTGCTGCCATGGGCAGAATTCTCCTATAACTCCCTTGATCCTGAGTCCGCGGGGGTCTCCCCCTTCTACAGCGTATTCGGGCTGCTTCCCCGCCCAGCGCTCCCTCTGGGTTCTCCATGGGTGGTTCCGGCGGCGGACGCACGGGGCCAGGACATGAAGTCCGTCGGGTCCCAGACCCGCCAGTCTCTGCTCCGGGGGTCTCTGCGCACGAAGACTCAAGCCGATAAAAAAAGAAGTCCCCCTCCTGTCTTCTCTCCAGGTGACAAGGTGTGGCTGTCGGCCAGATATGTCCATCTTAAGATGCCTTCCTATAAATTGGGACTCCGCTTTCTGGGACCTTTTGAGGTTATTAGTCGCATTAACCCGGTCTCTTACAAACTCCGGCTCCCTCCTACCATGCAAATCCCCAATGCATTCCATGTTTCTCTGCTAAAACCTCTGGTCCTTAACCGCTTCTCTCAGAAGTCTGTCCCTCCTCTGTCTGTGGCTGATGCTCCCAATGTCTTTGAGGTCAAGGAGATCTTGGGTATGAGATAGAGGGAAGAGATATTTTCTTGTTGACTGGAAGGGGTTCGGGCCCGAGGAGAGGTCTTGGGAGCCGGAGGAGAACATCCTGAATTGCAGCATCATCCAGAAATTCCTCCACTCCAGGAAGAAGGGGGGGCCCAAGAGGGGGGGGGGTAAGGGGGGGTACTGTCCCAGATTCCCCTGCGACCCTTGTCTCGGGTCGCAGGTGCAACCGTGCTCCGACACCTAGCGGAGCCCCGTCCCGCACATCGGGTTCGGGGTAGGCTCACCCCCCTGTCCCCACCAGCGTTCACTTAACCGGCCACACTCCTGCTCAGCCTGTCTCTGTCCCGCGGCGCGTGGCTCCGCCCCTAGGGCGCGCGCCGGCAGTTTGAAATTTAAAGGGACAGTGGGCCGGTAATTGGTCATTGCCGGGCACTGCTCCTATTTAAGTCCGGCCTTTTCCTGGCTGCCTTGCCGGATCCTTAGTGTTCATGCCTTTGGAGAAAGCATTCCTAAAGTCTAGTCTAGTCCTGTCTACCGTGTACCGAACCGCCAGCTTACGTTTACCGACCACGAACCTTGCCGCCAGCCCTGACCCTTTGCTAGTCCACGTCTACGAACCAGAGCCGCCTGTCCTGACCTCCTGCCTGTCCCCGACTAAGAGTCTGCCTGATGAATCTGTACCTCGCCTACCCTTGGCCGCCACCGCAGGCAAGTTCCGCCAGTGGAAGCGACCGGGTAGATTCCCGCCGCACAAGACCATCCCGCTTTGTGGCGGGCTCTGGTGAATACCGGGACCTACTTAGATTCCACTCCCTGGTGTGGGCTTACGCCATCGCCTGCGGTGGTCCAGAGGATCCACTACCAGACCGTTACACTTTCTATCCTGTCCACCTTCCCAGAGCCATAACTTTCTTCATTTTCCCTCTGCACACCCATGTAAGGGCTTGTTTTTTGCAGGACAAGATATACTTTTTAATGGTACTATTTACAGTACTTTACCATATATTATATTGGACAGCCAGAAAAAAAAATAGGAAAAAAACCCCAATTACGCCAGGGGTTTCATTTTAATGGAGTGCACTGTGAGGTATAAGGGACACATTCTCTGTATTCTGCAGGTCGGGACGATTCCAGTGATACCAAGATTTTATGTTTTAGTACTTTAATAATCTCTGCCCTGCAGACAACTAGGACAGATGGAAGTTTAAAAAGGAGGAGTATACTACGTAATACCCCCCAAACTCCACCCCTTGTGTTCTTTTCTGTTCTGTGACATAGGACATGTGGTGGGTTCAGACTGTCTCCTTAAAAGGGTTGTCTCACTACAGGGATCGCTGCTTTTTATGTTAAAGGGAACCTGTCACATAGGTTATGCCCCCCTTGCTGAGGGCAGCACAAACTAGTGTCAGACCTGCTGTTTCCAGCGCTGTGTCCCTTATTCTGTAAGATGTAGCAGTTTTAGAGCATTTACCCCTCAAATCTTATTCATGAGTAGGTGTTAGCACCACCCACCAACAGCTAGCCCCGCCCACTGACAGTTATTCACATGTTTCTACCTTTTCAAAGTAATAGGTTTGTCAGTTGAGGTGGGCGTGGCTAGCCTCAGGTGGGCAGGGTTTGAAAAAAAAACTGAAACTCTAAAGGACTCTTCGAATGACTCTTCTGGCTGAAAACTGCAGATTTGAGCATTAAATACATGAAAACTGCTGCATCTTCCAGAATAAAGGACACAGCCCTGGAAACAGCAGGTCTGACACTAGCTTGTGCTGTCCTCAGCAAGGGGGGCATAAACTATGTGACAGGTTCCCTTTAACATAAAAAGCAGCGATCCCTGTAGTGAGACAATTCTTTTAAGGAGACAGTCTGAACCCACCACCTGTGCTTGTGCTGTCCTCAGCAAGGGGGGGCAAAAATTATGTGACAGGTTCTCTTTAAAGATCTCGCAAAAACAAGTCACTTTCCAATATGTGTCCATTAACAGTGTCTGACCTATTCCTAGATATCCCCTCTTGTATGGGCTGCATCAGCTCCTCAGGTCGCTATAGATACAGACCTGTTCTCTCTCTCCTGATAGGCTGCCAGCACTGGTCGCTATAGCTACAGACCTGTTTGATCTCAACTGATAGGCTGCCAGCACTGGTTGCTATAGCTGCAGACCTGTTTGGTCTATCCTGATAGGCTGACAGCACTGGTTGCTATAGCTACAGACCTAGTGGAAGCCAGTAAACACGCCCCTGAATTCAAAATGAAACCAAGAAAACAGGACAGGAGGTGAGATGAATCTCTTTAAAGGGGTTGTCTCACTATGAAGATCATAGTTGAAAATGTGGGGACCAAAAATCTAAGGATGTACGTCCTTAGTTACTATTGGCAAAGTGCTACGGTTTTAGAAAACGGGCTGGTTTACATGTGCTTAGCAACGGTGTTTGTTTACTGGTCAGAGAAGCATTCTGTCCCGCCCAGGTCGTGCACATGCAAAGGAAAGGCAGTGAAGAGGAGGGGCAGGAGTGTGTGTATTGGCAGGCAAGGAGGAGAAGCAGTGAGAGGACATGCAGGGGGGTTGTGTGTATTGTATCCACTTCACTGCTTCTTCTCCTTGCCTGCCAATACACACATCCCAGCCCCTCCTCTTAACTGCCTTTCCTTTGCATGTGCACAACCTGGGCAGGACAGAATGCTTCCCTGACCAGTAAACAAACACCGTTGCTAAGCAGATGTAAACCAGCCTGTTCTCTAAAACCATAGCACTTTGCCAATAGTAACCAAGGACGTACATCCTTAGATTTTTGGTCCCCACATTTTCAACTATAATCTTCGTAGTGAGACAACCCCTTTAAGATAAGTGTATTTCTATGTCATGTACAGTCTTACCTTCATATTGTAGTGGGGAATATAACTGCTTCCCTTAGTAACCAGCTGCACTCTATGTTCTGACTAGCTTATGCCTATGCAAACCTACATTGTAATTTACTGCAGGTTGCTTCATTTTGGTGCATATTCCCTCCTCTTGACCAAAGCATTTCTGGATCAATCCCATTCCGGACCAAGAAAGTGATGAGGATGAGACACCCACTGGTGTCACAGGGCAGTCAGAACTTCCCCAACCTGAAGAGTCTCAAATTTGCAGCACTGACCCTATTAGCATCCCCAGGTTTGGAATATAAATCTTCAGGTGCAAAACCGTGTTACCACACGTCCACAATATGTGTGTGAGTGGTGGGTCTCCTGCACAAACGGGTGTGACCGTGCGTCCTAGTGTGCCAATCCCACAGCTCAGTGACAAAGAGTGAGAGGTCAACTCCTCACTGCTTTGGTCTGCTAAAGCAATTATTTAGGCCAGACTGAAATCGTCTAAAAGGATCCACTTTGGTTTTCTAATTAGTATAGCGCAGTTAAGAAAGAAGAGTCAAGACACAGAAAAAGTTTTCCATTTCCATGGGGTCTGCTTGCTCTCCTGAGATAAGGAGTCTGGCACAATACCAATAAGTTATTAGCATATTAGAAACTCTCCCTTAATGTAAATGTCTTTTAACCAATTAGTTAAAGGGGTTGTCTTGTTCCAGCGTTTGGCAGCCATTTAAGCTGGTTGTCAAGCAGAGCTTGTGAAATGGAGGGGTGTGTTTCTCCTCCCTGAAAGGAGTGTCTTCTCTCTCTGCAGACACGCCCCCAATCTATGCACGTGACGATTCATTCAGTGTGAGCTGGGGGTAGGGGGAGGTTCTCAGCTGTCATTGGAATCATTGGAAGTGAAATGCTAAGTGTAACTCGGTAGTGTAGATCTACATTTCTCGCTCTTTCTACATACTTGTAACTAGAATGGGCATTTGGCATTCAGGACCGTGGGAAAGATGGGTGATTTTTTTTCTCTCTCTCACACAGTGATATATCCTGCAGATTATTACACCTCTGACCGCTACAGATCTGCAGAACAAAACTATACGCTTTATCTGTTTCTGTTTACATGAGACTGCACATCTGTGTTGCAGAATTGTTTTATGTGGGACTGCACAGTACAGCTGTGTTCTCTCTCTGTATGTAATTTGTGTGGGACTCCACATCTTTCATAAGACTGCTGTGTATAGCTGTGTTCTCTGTTCTGATTTATGCACAAAAGTGATTTACGTGGGACTGCATATATGTGTCGCAAAATTGTTTTTTATGTGGGACTGCACAGTACAGCTGTGTTCTCTGTAAGTTATTTACATGGGACTGCACATCTTACATGGGGCTGCTGTATTCTCCCTTTCTGTTTCACGTGGGACTGCACATGAGACTTACGTGGGTCTGCTGATGTAAGACTGCACATCTTACATGGGACTACTGTGTTTTCTCTTTCTGCTTTACATGGGATTTCACATGAGATTTACGTGGGTCTGCCGATTTAAGTCTAGATGAGTGATACATATACATATAATATGTATAGTAGCTTCACAAGCCCCACCTATGTACTACACTGTGTTATAATATAACATTTCCTAACTACTCTGTGTGGGCTATTACACACATTAACCGTAAGAAACACTTTATATTGTTCACCACTTCCATTAGTCTCATGGTCTCTTGGATAGATTAATAGAGACCCTTGGTCACTCCAGAGGCTCCTCAACTAACAGAGCGAATGCAAGAATCAAAACAATTTTCTTGGCCTGGTGCTCTTCTAAAGGATGTACTCAAACTCCTCCTTCTATGACAACCCTATTTGAATTCCTTAAATAAGGGTTTGACAAAGGCCTAAGCCCTTCAATGCTGAGGTTACAGAAAAGCTGCCTTGTCTACCTCCTTTGGAGTTTGCCTTGGAGTCCACCCTTTAGTGAAGAGGTTCTTCAGAACTACATCCAAACTGAGACCTAGTATCATGCTCCTAGGATCCAGTATCAACATAGGAACTACCCCTTGGTACTAAAGAAGTTGTGCGAGAAGTGTTGTGAGCCCTTGGAGGAACCTTCCTTCCAATATTCATCCTGGAAGACAGTTGTCCTCTTGGCCATAACCTCCACTAAACATGTTGCAGAGCTGAAAGCCGATCCCTACATTGTGTTCCTCCTAGACAAGATGATTCTTCATTTTCTCCCAAGCTTCTGTCCTAAAATCCCTTCCCAGGCCAATCTAAACTGGAGCATTAGTCTTCCAGCTTTTGATGAGTCTTCTACTCCAGAAGAGAAGCTTTGCCAATTCGACATGGTGAGATGCCTAAGGACATATCTAGAAATGACTTCTCCTTTCAGGAAAGAGGAAGACTTGCTTATATCCTTCTCTGGTGCAATGAAGGAACTAAAAGCTTCCAAGTCCACCATCTTGGACCAGAAACATAATAGCCTCTGCTTACAGGCCAGAAGCTTTGGATGTACCTACCTTCCTTTGAGGTCCATAGTAGCAGGGCTCTTTCAACTTCTATAGCCAAGAGAGCTCTAGTTTCTGTAGACCAGATATGCTTTGCAGCCTCTTGGTCCTACTACCTTCATTCTGCACTATAGAATAACTCAAAGGTCCTCAGATGACACATACTTGGGAGGTCAATTCTGAGATCTGTACGAGTGGTCCCTCCTTAGGTTCTCCTTGTCACATCCCCATATTTTGCTGGAATGAACAGAATAAAAAGTAAAGATTTTGAATTTAAATCTATTTTCCCTTAGTTCAGCAGCACAGTATGAGGTTCTTCTCTTCCCTGCAGACTCATAGGACAGATGGAAGTTTTAATGAGGAGGAGTATACTATATAATAGCCCCCTAAACTCCACCCCCTTGTGAAATTTTTTGTAGTTTTGACTGTCTAGAATAATGTCGGTAGATTGGGAGCACTGTCCTTCTGGAATCTTCAGCTTATTTTTTGTACTGACTAGGGATAGGGATAGCTATAGGGCTACATATAGGGTTGCAATTAGGGCTATGGTAGGAATATAGTTATAATTCGGGGCAGGGATATTGTTAAAGTAATAGTTAAGGATGAAGTAGGGTTATGATTAGGAAAGGTTATGGTTAGAATTAGGGACAGGATTATGGTTAGCAACAGGGTTATGGTTAGGGACAGGATTATGCTTAGGGACAGGGTTATGGTTAGGGATAGGGTAATGCCTAGAGATAGGGTTATGGATAGGGACAGGATTATGGTTAGGGATAGGGTTATGGACAGGGTTATGGTTCGGGACAGGGTTATGGTTAGGGATAGGGTTATAGTTAGGGACAGGGTTATGGTTAGGGACACGGTTATAGTTAGGGACAGGGTTATGGTTAGGGATAGGGTTATAGTTAGGGACAGGGTTATGGTTAGGGATAGGGTTATAGTTAGGGACAGGGTTATGGTTAGGGATAGAGTTATGGTTAGGGGCAGGGTTATGGTTAGGGATAGGGTTATAGTTAGGGACAGGGTTATGGTTAGGGATAGGGTTATAGTTAGGGACAGGGTTATGGTTAGGGATAGAGTTATGGTTAGGGGCAGGGTTATGGTTAGGGACAGGGTTATGGTTAGGGACAGGGTTATGGTTAGGGATAGGGTTATAGTTAGGGACAGGGTTATGGTTAGGGATACGGTTATAGTTAGGGACAGGGTTATGGTTAGGGATAGGGTTATAGTTAGGGACAGGGTTATGGTTAGGGATAGAGTTATGGTTAGGGGCAGGGTTATGGTTAGGGACAGGGTTATAGTTAGGGATAGGGTTATGGTTAGGGATAGAGTTATGGTTAGGGATAGGGTTATAGTTAGGGATAGGGTTATGGTTAGGGACAGAGTTATAGTTAGGGATAGGGTTATGGTTAGGGATAGAGTTAGGGTTAGGGGCAGGGTTATGGTTAGAGACAGGGTTATGGTTAGGGAGAGGGTTATGGTTAGGGATAGGGTTATGGTTAGGGACAGAGTTATAGTTAGGGATAGGGTTATGGTTAGGGATAGAGTTATGGTTAGGGATAGGGTTATAGTTAGGGATAGGGTTATGGTTAGGGACAGAGTTATAGTTAGGGATAGGGTTATGGTTAGGGATAGAGTTAGGGTTAGGGGCAGGGTTATGGTTAGAGACAGGGTTATGGTTAGGGACAGAGTTATGGTTAGGGATAGGGTTATGGTTAGGGACAGGGTTATGGTTAGGGACAGGGTTATAGTTAGGGATAGGGTTATGGTTAGGGATAGAGTTATGGTTAGAGACAGGGTTATGGTTAGGGACCGGGTTATGGTTAGGGATAGAGTTATGGTTAGGGGCAGGGTTATGGTTAGAGACAGGGTTATGGTTAGGGACAGGGATATGGTTAGGGATAGAGTTATGGTTAGGGGCAGGGTTATGGTTAGGGACAGAGTTATGGGTTAGGGACAGAGTTATGGTTAGGGATAGAGTTATGGTTATCGACAGGGTTATAGTTAGGGATAGGGTTATCGTTAGGGACACGGTTATTGTTAGGGACAGGGTTATCGTTAGGGACAGGGTTATGGTTAGGGATAGAGTTATGGTTAGGGGCAGGGTTATGGCTAGAGACAGGGTTATGGTTAGGGATATGGTTATGGTTAGGGGCAGGGTTATGGTTAAAGACAGGGTTATGGTTAGGGACAGGGTTATGGCTAGAGACAGGGTTATGGCATACATGCCAACTCTCCCGTTTTTGGCAGGGGGGTCCCGCTATTTGGGGTCCCCTCCCGCCCTCCCGGGGGAGTTGGCATTCCTCCCGCCGCCAGCAGGCGGCGGGGGTCCTTTAAAGGGCCGCGGCGACAGAGTAGCGCTAGTGCGCTACTCGGGCGCCGCCGGGCCGCTCCTAAGGCGGGTTAACGGCCGCTGCGCCCGCTTCACCGCCCCGGGGTCGCTGTGCAGGGAGGAGGCAGGAGGGATCGTTCCTCTCCTCCCTCCTCACCCTGTAAAGTCCGGCGCTGTGTGTGCGCCGCACAATACAGGTCAGCGGCGCAGGGAAGTGAAGCGCGGCTGCAGGGGAGTGATACGCGCGCTGCTCTCACTTTCCCTGCGCCGCTGAGGATCGTCCGGACGACCGTGCTGCAGGACCCGGTGAGGTAAGTGGATTTTATTATTTTATTTTTATTAGCTATATGGGGGCTCTGCCTGGGAACATGGGGCACTACCTGGCAACAAGGGGACTCTACCTGGCAACAGAGGGGGCATACCTGGCAACAATGGGGCACTACCCGGCAACAGGGGGCATCTACCTGGCAACAGAGGGGACATCTACCTGGCAAAAAATGGAGGGACTACCCCGGCCAAAAGAGGGGACACTACCTGGCAACAGAGGGGCACTACCTGGCACAAGGGGGCATCTACCTGGCAACAGAGGGGGCATCTACCTGGCAACAATGGGGCACTACCTTTGGGAACAGAGGGGGCACTACCTGGTAACAAATTTGGGGGGACTACCTGGCAACAGAGGGGACATCTACCTGGCAACAGAGGGGCATCTACCTGGCAACAATGGGGGCACTACCTGGCAACAGAGGGGGCACTACCTGGCAACAATGGGGGCACTACCTGGCAACAGAGGGGACATCTAACTGCCAACAGAGGGGGCATCTACCTGGCAACATGGGGGCACTACCTGGCACAGAGGGGGCACTACCTGGTAACAATGGGGGCACTACCTGGCAACAATGGGGGCACATACCTGGGCAACAATTGGGGGCACCTACGGCTAACAAAGGGGGGCACCTACCTGGCTAACAAAGGGGGGCAACTACCTGGTTACAGAGGGGGCATCTACTTGACTACAATGGGGCATCAACATGGCTTTCATCCAAAGCAGTTATGCAGTTAGGGGGAGTGGGTGTGGCTTTTTGAAGGGGCGTGGCATACCGACAAGATGGGCGTGTCCACTAGCATCTCCTGCTTTTTCATTTTCAAAAGTTGGCAACTATGGGCTATGGTTAGTGAAAGGGTTATTGTTAGGGACAGGGTCATGGTTAGAGACAGGGTTATGGTTAGAGCCAGGGTTATGGTTAGGGACAGGGTTATGGTTAGAGACAGGGTTATGGTTAGGGACAGGGTTATGGTTAGGGACAGGGTTATGGTTAGAGACAGGGTTATGGTTAGAGACAGGGTTATGGTTAGGGATAGGGTTATGGTTAGGGACAGGGTTATAGTTAGGGATAGGGTTATGGTTAGGGATAGAGTTATGGTTAGGGATAGAGTTATGGTTAGAGACAGGGTTATGATTAGGGACAGGATTATAGTTAGGGACAGGGTTATGGTTAGAGACAGGGTTATGGTTAGGGACAGGGTTATGTTAGGGACAGGGTTATGATTAGGGACATGATTATAGTTAGGGACAGGGTTATGGTTAGAGACAGGGTTATGGTTAGAGACAGGGTTATGATTAGGGACATGATTATAGTTAGGGGCAGGGTTATGGTTAGGGATAGGGTTATGGTTAGGGATAGGGTTATGGTTAGGGACAGGGTTATAGTTAGAGACAGGTTTACAGCTAGAGTTATGGTTAGGGACAGGGTTATTGTTAGGGACAGGGTTATGGTTAGGGACAGGGTTATGGTTAGGGATAGAGTTATGGTTAGAGACAGGGTTATGATTAGGGACAGGATTATAGTTTGGGACAGGGTTATGGTTAGGGACAGGGTTATGGTTAGGGGCAGGGTTATGGTTAGGGGCAGGGTTATGGTTAGGGACATGGCTATGATTAGAGCCAGGGTTATGGTTAGGGACAGGGTTATGGTTAGAGACAGGGTTATGGTTAGGGATAGGGTTATGGTTAGGAATAGGGTTATGGTTAGGGACAGGGTTATAGTTAGAGACAGGTTTACAGCTAGAGTTATGGGTTTGGGAAGGGTTTTGTTGGGACGGGTTATAGTTAGGGTTTGGGTTATGGTTAGGAATAGGGTTTTGGTTAGGGGCAGGGTTTTAGTTAGAGGGTTTACAGCTGAGTTTGGTTAGGGACGGGTTATTGTTTGGGGTGAGTTAGGTTAAAAGGGGTTTT
>JAODAL010057620.1:0-22571 GCA_025379985.1 Phyllomedusa bahiana
GGCCAGGGAAAAAATTCCAGCAAACAACAACCCCTCATACAAAAAAAAGCTAAGCCCTTGGAAACCGGGATAAAAAGGAACACAGTATAAATAAAAAGGGTTTTGCAATGGGAAGGGGTTAGGGGGAAAAAAAAATAAGCTTTTTTCATGCCCAATGGAACTATTTAAACCATCAAATCCCATCGTTTTTTGTGATGGTTACCTCTGCTACTTAGAGTAATCATAATAGTGCTGCCTGCTCCCCCAAATATATGTTTTTCTCTAGGGGCACGCGCAGGCCCCATGCATCTGTTAGCCCCAAGCAGGCCGATATTTGTTTACCTGTAGCAGTATTTATTGTTACCGTGGCTGTGCACTGTGTACAGTTATGTTCCAAAATCAAGCATGTAGGGTTAAAAAAAAAAATGTAAAAAAAATTCATTACATTTCCTGTGTTTTAGGCTGTATATAGTAACTATATATAGCGATTACACTGTGGTATCTCGGCCCCATTCAGATTTGCAGAAGGCCAACAAAAGGTAGGTCTAATAAAAGCCTGTTTTTGATATGCCACAATTTGATCATGAGTGTACAACAATATGGATCTCAAAATAGTTTTTGAGCGATTATAATGACAAAGTTGAAATCGGATGGTTTTTGGGTTTGATGGGAAAAATTTTCCCGATAACGCAAAAATTTTGGGAGAATCGGGCGCAAAAATCATTAATATGCGACATTTTGGGCGTTCCTTCTTTTTGGGGCCGAAAAATCATTGAGAATAGAGCGGGGTGATGGGTGTGCGACGTCATTACTGTGATGTGATGGTTTATTGGCTGTAAAAATCAATACCTTTGTTTTAATGAACACCTTCCTGTTCAGCATCAGTGTGTGTCTTTTCTCTTAAGAGCAGGAGACTTCAGCTTTCTCCTGATACACTCAGCGCCCACAGTTCCTTTTTCACGAGACAACTAGCTTTTGGGTTGAACATTAAAAACATAGAAATTTTGAGAATATCATTTTTAGAGTTGGCTGAATTTGTAAGGCATCTAGCGTTAGGCGGGGATGGGGGAGGGGGAGTGGCCAGTAACCGGGAGGCTTTTAAAAAGGAGAGTGATACTGTGCAGTGGGGGGGGGGGGGGATGCTTTGACTCGTTTGAAAGGCTTTTTATTATTTTTTTTGGCCTTTTTGGTGAAATTACCGTATCTGTGAGCCTGACTTATATTGGGATACCCCTTTTCTGTAACTCAGGAATATTTTAGGTAAAAACCCACCTTTTTTTTATCCATACCGTTTTAAAGGTTTTTTTTATCACTTTTTTTGCACCCCAGTTTTTGTTCAAAACACACTTTGTACTTAAAATATACAAAATTTTTTCTTTCACGCAGTTATTTCATGGTGCAAAAACCCCCCCCCTTTATTTATCCTACACAATTTAAATTAGGTTTTTTTTTTAACTTTGGGCGCGGGCCTTTTTTATGAAAGACCTTTTGACTTATATTCCCCCGAAAATTCCCTGTAATTCTGGTATTTAAAAGTGCAAAAAAACCCCCCCTTTATTATCAGTACAAAATTTTAATTAGTTTTTTCAACTTGCGCAGCCCGTTTGTTCAAAGACCCACTTTGTACTTACAATGGATACAAACTTTTCGTCCCCGCAGGTGTATTTCTTTGGGTGCAAAACCCTTTTTTTTCCCCCGTAACTTTCAAAAGGTGTTTTTTTTTAACTTTGGTGGGGCCCAGTTTTGTTCATAAGCCACCTTGTATTAAATTTAATACGAAATTTTTTGTATTTTTCCGGGTGTATTTCATTGGTGCAAAAACCCCCGTTTTTATCGTATAATTTTTAAAAATAGCTGTTTTGAGGGTGGGCCCCCCAGTTTTTTTCAAATACCACGTTTGTAGGGGAAATTTTCTATAGAAAAATTTTCAGCAACTGTTTCTATGTCATTCGCAAAAAATGCAATTTTCATCCTGTAACTTCTGAAATTTTTTTCGTGTTGAATCTCAGTTTGGCGCGATAGCGCACTTGTTGAAGTTTTTGAACACTATCATTCTACCCTCGGGCAGTTGTAAATCCCTGGGGTGAAGAAAAAACACTTTGATTTTGTCTTAGGTTCTTCCACCGACCGGATTTGGTATTCCTGAAACGTTTCGTTTCTAATCCTAGTTGCTGTAGGAAATTAGAGGGATTTTTAAAAATAGCTGTGATGTCCGTCTTTTTAAAAAAACACTGCCCAAAATCTTCCCTACTTTCTTAAATTTTTTTTTCTTTTTGACGGAGCGAAATGCAGGGGGGTAAAACGAGCAAAGCGGGGGGTAGGACATGGAGGTAGGGTCGGAGGAAGGGGCTCCTTCCCGTGCTGGCAAAAACGCAAGCCAGCGTATCGTCGGTTTTCCCCGGACCCTCAGGTCTTTCATACTGGGTCGGGCCCCGTGAATTCAGTAATGAACAGGCGCCAATCTTTCTGCAGTGGTTAAGCAACCTGCAGCCCTCTTACCCCCTCGTCCTCCCACACGGCCACAAAAGTTCATCGGCATCGTACTCCCCTCCAACATAACAAAAGGAGCCCAAGCCAACTCTTTTTACCCCCCCGGGGGAAATCCATTTTCTGAAGACCCCTTATAAAAAATCGGTTGGGGTCAAAGGATTTCGACAAGAGGACAAAGAGGTGATTTTGTTGCTCTGGGTTTCCCAATTTCTATGCCATCAAGGGGGAAGGAACTGGTCAATCGGCAAAAATCCTGGGCGGTCGGCAACACCTTGCGTCCTCTTTCTTTTCCCGCGCTCCCGGGTGAGAATGTCGGCGAGGGAAATCACCTGTTTGTGATGATGATGCGCGCCTTGCGGACCAACGTGGTTTTCAGCGAATTTGCTTTCGAGCGCTCCATCACTGGATGGGAGGGGAAAATGATGGGGAGTGTCAGTCGGGTCCCCCCTCAAAAAGGGGAGGGGCGTCGCAGAAGTCCGTAGATGATTCCCCCAGCCCCTATCACGAAAAAACCCCTCCTGCTTTTTGCCGTCGAAAAGGGTCCAGGGCCTCTCAAGCCTGGGCCCCCTTTTTGAGCAAGCTTGATTCACCCAGCATGTCATAGCCCCCTTTGCCAAAACGCTCAGTAGAGGCAAGAAACTTAGATTTTTTTTAACCCCAACAACGCTATCAATGCAGCGAATGCATGGGTTAAATGGAGGCAAAAACTTTGGGCCAAAAAAGGCCACACGATGCCGGGCCCCCAACCACTGAACACCCTTTGTCCCGCCCCTCCTCCTTGCAACCACCCAAGCGTTCCTCAGCTGCCCTGTTCTCGGGCATGATCAGGGATCGCCTCCCTTCAGCCCCCCAAGTCGCCCGGTACCACCCGCCCCCCCAGAACCCATTTACCCATTCTCCTTCCACAGTTTGCGACCTGCACGCATACAGCGCAGCTAGCACCAGCCCCTTTTGTCTTCCCGGTTTGGGAGCAGAAGAAAAAAATTTAACCCCAAACCACCCCGCCAAAAGCCTGAAGCGGCATTGCCAGGCTTTTGGTTTTTGGGAAAAGTTGCCTTTCTGTTGGTGGACACAGATGGGTCCGCCACGTCATGGCCCTTGCCGGCCCCCCAAAACCCGAGCCAAGCAGGATTTCTTTGCCAGAAAAGCCGTCCCTGCCCTGGCCAGCCCCGTGTCACAAAAAATTTCAAGCCGTTGTCTGCATCTGTGTCGGAAAAGCCCTTTTCTGACCCCCGGGGACACATAAAAAGAAAGCAGGGCCCAAGGCCACTTATTCTGTGAAGCCACTGGGTGAGCGGGGGGATGTTTTGGTGGTGCGGTGGCATCAGGCTCGGTCACGCCTTCAAAAACCGCGGGGATGGTGCAGGGTTTTTTTCCCCCCAAGGGTTTCTTCTGGTGGCATCACGTGCCAGAGAAACAAGGTGTTGTTAAAATTTAATCTGTTTGGAGACCGTCCACACACGGGTAGGAGCTGTGGAGGTCCCCGCAATGAGATGGCGCTGGAAATTGACAAGAACCTTGTGCCAGAAACGGTCAAAATTGCTGGCCCCTTAAGATCATAGGCGGGAGACATCCCTTCCCTGGAACATGTCTTTAAACCTTGTCCCCCAGAAATTTTCTAAAGGTACCGGGGTCGGGGACTGCCTGCTGGGAAGGCTCGGGTCTGACTCGCATTTTCCGCCGTTCGCCCCCTGTTGTCCCGCCGGGCTGCATTGCAGCGTCACCGGGCCCCCTAAAACCGTCTCTTGTTGACTGGCAACACGCTGGAATTCCACCCCCAATGCTCCAGCTTTGGGGGAGCAGCGCAATGCCATTACGCATAGAAGTGACACATGGCTTGACAAGCAGCGGGTGCGGACCCCGGGTGTTGACCAAGGGGGAGTGGAGGCAGGTGAAAGAGTTGCACATTTGCCAGTTTTTGAAGAACCACCCAAAAAGGTCATGCGGACAATGCCCCTTTCCTGAGCATTGTGGTAATCTTAGTTCTGGAACGATCGTTGGACCTCTGAAAAATAGGTCCCCCCCAACGAGGAGGAAGAGATGGACACAAAGGGGTACATAAAAACCCAAAAAAAAATTTGGAATCTCGCAAGAGAACTCCAAAAAATTGCCTGAGGATTGCTGTTCATGGGCTGGTGGAGCTTTAGCGGGCATATTATGAGTGTGGTGCAGGAAGCGGAAGGGGGAGGGGCTTTATGTGGATTCTCTGATGGCTAATTGGGGAGCACCCAAAAAAGGGGGTTACCAACATGATAAAAGGGAAGGAGCTTACACCACAATGATGGGGCCTCTAACCCTGATGAAGCCAGGTTGCTGGCGAAACATGTCGGGAGGGAGTATACGTTTTAAATTGTGATTTTTACCCCTTTTCTGAAGGGGTCCCCCGCGGCGACGGTGTACAAGGGGGCCTTATTTTTTTCTGTGTCCATGAGATTGGGGACACTGCCCAAGTAGTTGGTTGGGATCCCTTAGGAGCTGTACTTTGCTATAGATAAAGCTCTCCGTTAATAGATCGCTCCACCAGACTTGACAATAGAAAGGGGTTATTCCCTCTTTCAGAAAAAAAAAGGGTTAAATGATTGGTTAGAAAATCAGGTTTTTAAATGTGTGCATAGAGGTTAAGGTTATATTAATAAAAATTAGTTTTAGTGTTTTACAGATAGGAATGATAGAGTTTAAGTTTGCCTTGGCAAAATAGAAATATAGGGACACAATGCGGACAGGAGCCTTTCTCCAGTCGAAATCCCAAGGCCTGACAGTTTATCAATTTTATCGGTCTTCATTAGGCAGTGGTTCGGGGTCCAGTGCTAGTGCAAGGCGGCACCTCAGCTCACTCAGGGTGCATCATCTGAGGCAAGTCAGGGCTGTGTCGAAGCTGTGCCGGAGAAGCGGAGGAGGAGGAGGTATTCCTAGACACCGACTTTTACCGACGTCCCTGCCTTGGAAGAGGTTGGCGCGAATTTGAGGCGAGGAGCAAGATGAGGCAGATCAGTTTGCTAGTGCCCCTCGACCCAGAGGATGGGAAATCAAGGCTCCATCTCTCACATGAGTGCTTGGATGCTCCATTTCCTCCAACATGATCCTCGCATTAAGGCCATCAAAATGATCAACAGTTACTGGGTGGCCACCCTCCTGGATCCCTGGTACAAAACAAAACTAAGCACTTTCCTTCCACCCACCCAAATAGAGAGTAAAATGCAGGAAATGGAGACTTTGCTGATTTATCAACTGGAGACATCTGTTTTGTCTGCTTCAAGTTCTTCAAATGTCACGGTGGAACAACGTCAGCGACGTGACAGCAGTAGAGTGCCAAGTAGCCGTAGTGGCAGTAGCAGCAGGCAATGTGGCAGAAGCCTAATAGGTGACCTCTGGCAATCTTTATTTACTACCTCACCAACGCATGTAATGCAGGGCACACATACAACACACAGAGACCAGCTTAAGATCATGGTGCACGACTATCTGCGTCTCAACACTGATGTTTTTGGATGTGTTCCGGACCCAATTGACTTCTGGGTATCCAAAATGGATAAATGGCCCGTGCTCGCTCTCCATGCCATAGAGGTGTTGTCCTGCCCAGCAGCCAGCGTCATATCTGAGCGGACCTTCAGCACAGCTGAAGGAGTCATTACAGACAAACGCATCCGGCTTTCCACAGATAATTGTGATCGTTTGACTTTCATCAAGATGAATCAGGCATGGATCTCTGATGATGTTGTGGCCCCCAATTGCCGAGGTCACCGATAGTTGCCGGTCTACGTCACAGTCCCCTTCAAACAGAAATGGACCTCTTGAAAACTTTTTTTTTTTAATGATCAGTTCTTACTGCAATTTTTATTCTCAGTTCCCAAAAGTTCATTTTGCTGGTTTTGCTGTGAAGAGACTGTAAAATACACCAAGGTTTCATGACAAAACCGTATTTCATTTACTCACTTCATCTTTAGTATTTTTCGCATTGTCAATGGTTTTGGGGTCATGTTGCTGTGAGATACAGCTATAATCATGGTCCTTTGGAACAGAAATGGGGCTTCATTTCTCCCTCACAATTTTTAACAGTGGCTGAGAAGTCATTTTTATAATTTTTTGGGTCATTCTGCTTTGAAATACAGCAATATTACAGGTCCTATTATAAAAAAAATGTGGTTTTTAACAGACATTTGTTCTTCACAATTGTCAAGAGTGGCTCAAGGGTGATGGTGCTGTCAGAAACAGGAATAGGTAGGACACTGTTAATGGACACATATTGCAAAATGACTTGTTTTTGCAAGATCTTTAACATAGCTAGCAATCCCTGTAGTGAGACAACCCATTTAATACATTTAAAAAAAGAGAAACAAAGATGTGGTGGGATTCCATCCTATTTTAAAAATGTGTTTTCTAGAATTAAACTACTAAAAAACTGGCATGTACAAAATAGCTGATGCAAATATTCCTCTGAATTGTACAAGGGAGGTACAGGAAGACTTGAACAGATGTAGGTTACCCAGGACAGGTATAGTCAATGTCCAGTTCAACTAAAATGGTGGTTGAAAGACTCCTTTTTCCGGCACTTTTTAAATCTGGGGGTCAGACAGGTTTAATGGTCATACTGTGGTACAGAACAGGTATAGTCAATGTCCAGTTCAACTAAAATGGTGGTTCAAAGACTCCTTTTTCCGGCACTTTTTTAATCTGTGGGTCAGACAGGTTTAATAGTCATACTGTAGTAACAGAACAGGTATAGTCAATGTCCAGTTCAACTAAAATGGTGGTTGAAAGACTCCTTTTTTCCGGCACTTTTTAAATCTGGGGGTCAGACAGGTTTAATGGTCATACTGTGGTACAGGACAGGTATAGTCAATGTCCAGTTCAACTAAAATGGTGATTGAAAGACTCCTTTTTCCGGCACTTTTTAAATCTGGGGGTCAGACAGGTTTAATGGTCATATTGTGGTACAGAACAGGTATAGTCAATGTCCAGTTCAACTAAAATGGTGGTTGAAAGACTCCTTTTTCCAGCACTTTTTAAATCTGGGGGTCAGACAGGTTTAATGGTCATACTGTGGTACAGAACAGGTATAGTCAATGTCCAGTTCAACTAAAATGGTGGTTCAAGGACTCCTTTTTCCGGCACTTTTTAATCTGTGGGTCAGACAGGTTTAATGGTCATACTGTGGTACAGAACAGGTATAGTCAATGTCCAGTTCAACTAAAATGGTGGTTGAAAGACTCCTTTTTCCAGCACTTTTTAATCTGTGGGTCAGACAGGTTTAATGGTCATACTGTGGTACAGAACAGGTATAGTCAATGTCCAGTTCAACTAAAATGCTGGTTCAAAAACTCCTTTTTCCGGCACTTTTTAATCTGTGGGTCATGCAGGTTTAAGGGTCATGCTGCGTTCCAGGACAGGGATAGTCAATGTCCAGTTCAAGTAAAATGATGGATCAAATAATACTGCCTTCTGGCACCTTTTAATTTGTGGGTCATGCAGGTTTAAGGGTCATGCTGTGGTACAAGACAGGGATAGTGAATGGTCTGTGACTTTTTTTCTGTGACTTTTATAACCTAAGTGTGTTGCCTAAAATGTAGCACGTATCCATTTGACTCTTGTGGAGGTTAATTCCAGCTTCTCCAGCCCTTTTTGGGTGTAAGAATGAAGGTGTTGTTCCTCTCCCATAGACTTTAATGGTCATCGGCGATAATCTATTATCGACTATCGGAAATCGTCTTGATAATTGACGATATCGACTGTCGACCCGATGACGATAGTCGACGTAATCGCTCATCACTAATCTCCAATCCAATAGGAGGATCAAATAACATGGTTTTCAATGACAGTCTGATTTAATGTAGAGTTTAAGGGAAATGATCGCTAATATTTTGTTTTTACTAATTAAAACCAGATGGCGATACATATTTTTTCCATATTAGCTGTTTTTAGTTTCTTCGTGTAGATTTGTTACCTCTATTTTCTGTATACTATGAGAGCAGCCATCTTACCTGAGTTGTTTTTACCACTATTAGACATTTACTTTACTGCAGCTACAAAGACATAGGGTACATCCCCACAGCAGGATTTTTGGTAGCATTTACAGACAGTTTTCAGATTTGAAAACTATCTGTAAACCGACTGTCAGCCATCCTGATAGACTTTAATAGAAAATCAGCTGCCCCAGTGAACGGATTTGATGCAGGATGGTCTTTTAAACCGGCGGCATTGCGAAAAACTTACATGTTCATTTTTCCACCTAGTTTTTGTGCATGTGCATGTCAATGGTTGGGGGGGACAGGCGAATCTGCAAAGCGCGGACAGAACGTGCCTCAAAAGCACATAAAAGATGTCATAGTACCGGCTGAATTCTTTGATCAGAATCCAGCTGGTATATTCACACCTCTGTGTGGACGCACCCACAGGATTCTGTGAAAAGGAACTGACTCATTGACTTCTGTGGGAGAGTTTTCTAGGCAAATTCTGTGACTTGGAAAGAAATCACTGTGCAGGAAGAAGGAATGTGGGTTGTGACTAGTGAATGGTGAATCCACTGTTATCTATACATTCATGTCAGATATAACTGTAATCCTGCCTATGATGATAACAAGGAAACAGGCTAGGTTTACACAGCATTGTACAAAAAACTCACTGAAAACTAAAACCGTTCATAAAACTTAGTCTGTCTAGTGCATATAGTCCCGAAAACAGCTAAAAAACCAACCATTTAGGCGTGCTTTGTGTTTTTTGGCATGTTTTTTGGTGCATTTTTTGGCAGAAATGCATGGCATTAATTGCTGTGGATTTATGCAAAAAAAAAAAAAAATCAGCAACAAACACCTGGCAGTTTACATAGACTTGAATAGTAAATTTTCTACTCAGTTCTGTTCTGACCAGAAGCAGAAATGAACTGAAAAAAAGTTCTGTGGAGACTACAGAATGTTTTTACTATTAGGGTTTGTTCACATGGCGTAGTTGGACCTGTACTGTATGCGTCACAATACGGCGTGTGTTTTAAAAGTATGCGCTGTCCACTTCTAAAGCACAGGGGGGCCGGGTGGCAAGCCCCATTCACCACTATTACCAGCAGTGGATCAGCGCTGTGAAGAAGTTACATGTCACTTCTTTCCCCTGGCATACAATATGATCGTATTGGGTTACTCTGGGATGAGATGATACTTAATTCATCATTGCTATGAGAGCTATGAGTTACAAGCATTTTGCCCGTATTAAAGCGCAAATAAGTGGCAAAATGCCTTAAAGTCTATATGATCTGTTTTCAGTTGTTTTTTCAGCAGTTTCAGAAAACGGAAAACGCACCAAAATATACACCCCAGAAAATCATGTGCATGGAACAAAGCCCTGCGGAGTGGGTTGTTATAAAGCTTAATGGCCAGAATGAAATCTGCAGGATTTTAAAAGTTTTCTCACCACATTGATTAGCTTAGACATGTAGACAAAGGTAAATAAAGACTACTACTAAATATGTTTTTCTTTTTACTGTTTAGATTTTGCTTCCTTTTAGAGCTAGAGCAAATCATATCTCCTGTTTGTATACACAAGTTTTTTGAATTTTACTGCCAGTAACAGTTCAATGTTTTATTCAGTTTCTTTATGTCATATATGTGGTAATTAGAGATGGGCCGAATTATTCAACGAAGTGGAATTCTTTTAGAAATTTCAGGAAACTTCGGTTCTGACTAAGTCGAATTTTGGGGGACTTCAGGCGAACGAAGTGTGATTTTCATTGATAAAATGGGCATGCGAGCACATTGCGTTACAGGGGCAAAGCACTCTTGGAGGAATGAAGGGCATAGCCTTGCATGACATGTGCAGAGATAAAGCCAATCAGAGACCGCGGGATTCTGTGACGTCACCGCCCTATATAAGTCCGGGCGCGACGCTGGGAGCTCATACCGCTCTCACGGTACGATCGAGGGAAGGTGCAGCCGCGGCTGATTGTTACTGAAGAACTGAATGTTCTATACAGCGGATTTTTGTCGGGGTGTCTCAGCTTGCTCAGAACTGCTTCCTAACGTTCTATTTCTGAATTTTTTTGGGTATTGGATCTGAAATTCAGTGTGCGCCACTGCAGCTGTCATATCATTTAAATCCCATCTGCTCACAGCACATTGAATACCAAGGTGGATTGTAAGGGCCATTTTCCTTTTGTATTCCATTTAAAGAAACAGCGTTTTTACAATACAAATACCACTTAAATATTGACTGCTCCATTTCTTTGGCGCATTTACATCCAGGGGGTTAATTAAGCTTGTTATTCAGCTGTGGTGACCTCCAAGAAACCGTCATTTTCACCGCCAAAATATATAAAGTTATTTTCCTGTAGCGCTAATTTCACAAGCAAAGGTTAATTACAATTTCATCTCTTGTGTGGCGTAAAAAAACACTGCATTGTAACACGCTAACAAAGTCTAGTAGTTTGTGGGTGGCTCATTCTTTGTGCGCAATTTACATCCAAGGGGGTTAATTAAGCGGTTGTTTTTTCAGGCTGTGGTGTACCTCCAAGAAACCGTCATTTTCTACCACCAAGAAAGATATACATTTTTTCCTTTAGCCTAATTCAACACACATAGGAGTAATTACAATTTATCTCTTGTTGTGTGGCTGAAAAAACACCGCATTGTAACACGCAACAAAGCTACTAGTTTGTGGTGGCTCAACTCTTTTGGGCCAACTTTACAGCCAGGGTTAATTAAGCATAGTTATTCAGCTTTGGTGACTCAAAGAAACCGTCGTTTTCAACCCGCACAATATATACATTTATCCTGTAGCCTAAATCACAAGCAAAGGTTAATTACAATTTTATCATCCCTTGTTTGATGTGGCGTAAAAAACACGGCATGTAACACTCTACAAAGCTAGTAGTTTGTGGGGCTCAATTCTTTTGGCTCAATTTACATCCAGGGGTTAATAAGGCATTTGTTATTGCATCTGTGGTGACATCCAAGAAACATTAATTTTCACCGCCAAAATAAATCATTTTTTCCGTAGCCCTAATTCACAAGCAAAGGTTAATTACAATATAATCTCTTGTTGTGTTTGCGTAAACAACAACCGCATTGTAACATGGCTACAAAGCTTGTAGTTGGTGGTGGCTTCAATTCTTTGGCGCAATTTACATCCAGGGTTAATTAAGCATTTGTTATTCAGCTGTGGGTGACTCCAAGAAACAGTAATTTTCACCGGCCAAAATATATACATTTTTCCTGTAGCCCTATTCACAAGCAAAGGTTAATTACAAATTTATCCTTTTGTTGGAAGGCGAAAAAACACCGCATTGTAACATGCTACAAAGCGTAGTAGTTTTTGGTTGCTTCCTTTCTTTGGCGCATTTACATCCAATGGTTAACTAAGTATTTTTCTGCAGTGCACTCAGTAAAAGAAACTTTCTTTTTCACCGACACAGAAAAGATTCTGTAGCATAATTCATATCCAAAGGCTAAATAAGCCTTTACAGTCAGTAAAATACACAGAGCGTTTAAATCGGCACATACAATTCAATTTTTCCTGCCCCTTTGTGGAGCGCAATTTATACCAATGGTTACCCAAGCTTCTTATGGGTTTCATTTTGGAGTCAAATACAGGGTGTGTAATTATCACATACAGATATCTTCATCAAACAGTGTCTGTACATTTTAGAACGAAACACAGTATGTCAGACAGAGATGTGGCAGGCTCTTCACCTGCAATGGCAGAGGCACAAATATTCCTGGAGCAGGCCCCAGGTCGCAGCACAGCAAGGGTACGTCAAGCAGGGGACACTCGGGGAGGCCCCAGCAGCCGCTGTTCTTCTAGCGCCGGGTTGCTGACTATCAATCCAATGGTTCTTGATTGTGTTAACTAGGTCATCCACTTTCCCTCCCAGATGGACATCTGACAACCCCAGCCAAGAGTCGGTGTGTAACGTCAGACACAACCTTAGTTGGCATGCCCCGGCTAGCGGGTCAGCGGCCCCTCACCCTGACCTTAACCCGCCTCTGTCCCCATCAGTTTCCCTCAGCCAGAGTATCTACTATGTGGTCTGGCTCAGCGCCACTATAATAGCGAGGATGAAACAATATGAGGAGGGCAGTCAGCAGCTACTTGGCAGCGAAGAAATGGGACCAATATCCCCTGCTTCTTGCAGTAGGCGGCAAAGTATAGATGTTGAGAGTGCATGGGAGGTCATGTTGTGAGGGGTCAGCCTCTGCATACCAAGACCGGTGATGAGGACAGCAGTGACGATGAAACACAAATAGATGATGATGTAGCCGACCGCACTTGGGAGCCGGGTGAGGCAAGGGCTTCATCATCGTCAGGAGAAGAGGGCGTCAGCTTGCGCGTCAGGCAGCGGCGCAGCCAGCAAGTGGGTCGTGTGGCCGTGAGTCAGCAGGATAGCAGCAGTGTGAGGTCGGGAGCCAAGCGGCCACGGGTAAAAAACCCGCTTCGCAGGTCCAAGAAAGTAGCGGCACAGGGGCTCAGCGAGGCAGCGGCGGCAGTAGTCACTCAGTGCGGAGCGTTGGCGGTAAAATCCGATACTCGGCGGTGTGGCAGTTCTTTGCTAAGACACCGGAGGAGCCGAATAGGGTAATTTGTAGAATCTGTAAGCAGAAAGTGAAGCGTGGCCAGGGAGCTAACGTTGGCACCACGGCCCTGCGTCAACACATGCAGCGTCACCATCCGGTGGCCTGGGAGAAACGTGGCTCAGATGTGGTGGTCCATCCTGCCGCCGCAGCAACAGCACCCAGTGGCACGCATGCCATTGCAGCCAGTCAAGGCTCCACCACCTCTGCAGAAGGGAGCTGTTTCTCTTTGACATCATCTCCCGGTCCAGATGCTCCTGCTCCTCGCTACTCATGGCGCCAGCAGTCGTTCAGCGAGGCGATTGCAAAGAGACAACAGTATGCGTCCAACCATCCTAAGGTGCAGCAGCTGACCGTGCTCCTGTCCAAGTTGTTGGTACTGCAGTCCCTCCCTTTCCAAATGGTGGACTCTGCACCATTCAGAGAACTAATGGCTTGTGCCGAGCCGAGATGGAGAGTTCCAAGCCGTAATTTCTTTTCCAAAAAGGCAGTACCAGCACTTCATAAATATGTAGAACAGAAGGTGGGCCAGTCCTTAAGCTTATCGTTTGTTCCAAGGTGCACGGCAGCGCGGACGTCTGGAGCTGTAACTACGGTCAGGGCCAGTACATGTCCTTTACGGCCCACTGGGTGAATGTGCTTCCGGCCCAGGCACACCAACAACTTGGACAGGAGACGCCGCTTTCTCCTCCACGTTGTCAAACTGCTGCTCCTGCGCCAATGTCCGCCTCCTCCTCCTCCACCACCACCACCATCTCAGCCTCCACAAGTACTGCTCCATCATACCACATGTGTAGGGCACAGCGGTGTCACGCAGTTCTACACCTGGCTTGCCTCGGCGAACGAAGTCACACAGGGGAGGAACTGCTCCGCGTCATGCAGCAAGAAATCGATGTGTGGCTTTCTCCGCGCCAACTGCAAATCGGAACCATGGTGACGGACAATGGGAGGAACATGGTGTCCGCGCTGCACCGAGGAGGGATGGTCCATGCGCCCTGCATGGCGCACGTGTTCAATCTGGTTGTGAAAAGGTTCCTGAAGTCTTCCACCGATCTTCAGAACATTCTGAAAATGGCCAGGAAACTGTGCATGCACTTTATCCATTCGTACAAAGCCAGGAACACCCTCCTCGAGTTGCAGCGGCAGAACGGCCTCCCCCAACACACTCTGATATGCGATGTTTCCACCCGTTGGAATTCCAGCCTGCACATGTTGGACCGACTGTATGAACAGAGAAAGGCCATTAACGATTTTTTGATGATCCAGGCAGACAGAAGTACTCCCCTGTGTAACTTTGATGTCAGCCAGTGGCAGCTCATGCGTGACACCTGCCGTTTGTTGAGGCCATTCGAGGAGGCGACGTTATTTGTCAGTCGCCAGGACTACGGGATGAATAACGTCATTCCACTGCTTCATGTCCTGGAACAGATGCTGAAAAATCTGTCTGGGCAGGGATCTGGAGATGTGGCGACTACATCTCGTGGCCACGTGAGTCCGGTGGGGACTGAAATAGGGAGAAGGAGGAAGACATTGGAGCAGAAGCATTGTCTGGTGAAATGAGTGGATTTTCTACCCAGGTGACAAGAGAGGAGGAGCAGGAGCAGCTGGAGGAGGTGGATGGAGATGAGGAAGACGAGGCAGATGACCCCCAAGCACCGTGGCAGTATACAGTGGAAATGGAGGCAGGGAGCCCCTCGGAGTCACTTGTGCAGATTTCCCCCCCCCCCCAGCAAAAACCCTTTTTTTTGCCTGGGTATTTACAAACCAATATTTAGCATCCGCAAGGGGTGACTTCTTTGGGTCCCCCACCCTATTGGACCCCGCAAACCGGTCCAAAAAGGGAGCCTTTTTTCCCCGCATTGAAGAAGACAAAAATCAAAAAACTAAGGGAAATCATCCTTTAAACATTGGCCGCTGCCTAAGTTTCGGGATCGTCCCCCCCTGACAGGGCTGACCGGGGGGGTTTTTCCCGCGCTCCCCTACTACGGGTTTTTTCTGCTAGGGGAGGGTGGGGGGGGGGGGAGGAAAAGTAAAAAGCTCCATCAGCATAACCAAAGGGCTTTTGAGTCACTGGGTGAGGGACTTCCTTTTACCCCCTAGTGAAGGGGAAAACGCCAGCAACAACAGGACCCTTAGCAGTCCCTAACCCAAAAGGTGGCCTACTTGGACAGCACTCTGCCACCCCCAATAAAAAAATCCGCTGGGCTACTGGGCAAACCAAAAATGGATGTTTGGGCCCCAACTTCCCAGTTTTTTTCGTGGGGAAACCCGTCCTTGGGCCCGGGCCCGTATGTGGCATCAAACGGGTTTTTATGCGGGGGGGGCCATCGTTACCCCAAGGAAACCCCCCTTTCCACGGGAAAAGTAACGACTGACCTTTGTCAAAGAAAACAGGGGTGGAAACAGCCCGGGTTTCCCACCCCAATGCCTTAGCGTCAACTAAACAGCCATGACGCCTCACCCAAACTGTGAAAATGAGTCTGGGTTCAAACCCACCTGCCTCACCACATTCGATGCCCCCCCCGCCTGATTTCCACACATCTGCTTTACAGTTTTTTTCCCTCTGCCACCAACCGCTTTAACCCGGGGCGGGAAATTTCCCCCCCACCTCCCCCACTCGTCATTGGGGGAATCTATTTCCCCAAAAGGTGCTGTGGCGCCCCTGACCAAAACCCCACTGTGTCATTTTGTGCCACTCTCTGACCTAATCTGCCCCCCCTTGACCTCCACTCTTGTCATTGGCCACTCTGTTTGGGCCTTTCTCCTTTTTTTGGGCCCCCCCTCCAAAGGTCATTGGGCCACTCCCGCCTCCCCAATTTTGGTTGCTGCGGGGCCCGCTGCCGTGCCCTCCACCCCTTTTTCATTTTACCATCTTGGCCTACTCCCCGTTTTTTGGCACCTCCAGAATGTCATTGTGCCACTGTCCCCACCTCATGCTGCTGCTGTGGGTGCTGCCCCTTTCCTCCCACTGTTCATTGTGCCCCCTGTCTGACCTCAGCTGCTGCTGTGGGTTTCTGCCGTGACCCCCCACACTGTGGCCCTTGTCCCCCTCTGTTGGCCTACTCCTGTTTTTTTCCACCCCCCAGAATGTCATTGGGGCCACTGTCTGACCTCATGCTGCTGGGGTGGCTGCTGCCCGTGTCCCCCCACACGGGGTCCCTTTTTCCACTGTCTGACCCCATGCTGGGTGCTGTCTGCTGCCATGACCTACACACTGTTCCCTTTTGCCCCCCTGTCTCCTCTCTTCTTTCTGTGCCCCCCGCCGTGACCTCCACACTGTGTCATTGTGCCACTGTCCTGACCCCATGCTGCTGGGGTGCTGCTGCGTGACCTCCCCCACTTTTGTCATTGCCCCACTCGTGGCCTACCCTGTTTTTAAAACCCCCTCCAGAATTTGGGTTGTCCACTGTCTGACCCCCTGCTGCTGCTGTGGGTGCGCATACCCCACACTGTTCCAAAGGGGCCCCTGGGCCCTTTAACCCCATGCTGCGCTGTGGGCTGCTGCCCGTGGGCCTACTTTACTGTGTCATTTTGGGCCCCTGTCTGACCTCATGCTGCCGCGGCTGCGGGCCTACCTCACACTGGCATTGTCCCCCCTGTCTGACCTCATCTGCTGCTGTGGGTGCTGCCCTGACCCCACATTGGTCATTGTGCCACTGTCTGACCTCATGCTGCTGCTTTGGGTGCTGCCCCGGGCCCCCACACCGTGTCCTTGTCCCCTCCCTTGGGCCCACTCCGTTTTTTTTCCCCCCTCCAGAATGGGCATTTTGCCAAAGGCCCCGACCTCATGCTCGGGTTTTGGGGTTTTTGCCCTGACCTCCACACTGTCAAATTTTCCCCCCCTCTGGGCCTACTCCGGGGTTTTTTTTTTCCCCCCTCCAGAAAGTCAAATTTTGTCACTGTCGAAAACCCATGCTGCTCTGTGGGTTCTCCATGACCTCCCCACTTGCCCTTGGCCCTTTTCCCGAAACCCCAAACTCGCTGTGGCCTTTCCCCGCCATGACCTCCCTACTGTCATTGTCCACTGTCTTTCCTCATGCGGGTGCTTGGCTCTGGGCCCGGGCCCCACACTGGTTTATTTTTCCCCCTGTTCCCCGACCCCCATGCTGCTGCTTTTGGCTGCTGCCGTGACTCCACACTGTGTCTTTGGGCCCCCCTGGGCCTACTCCCCATTTTTTAACCCCCCTCCAGAATGTGATTGGTTTCCACTGTCCCCACCTCATGCTGCGGGTGTGGGGGCTGCCGTGCCTACACCCCTGTGTCCCTTGTCCCCCCTCGTGGCCCCTCCTGTTTTTGCCACCCCCCAGAAAGTCATTTTGCCACTGCCTACCTCATGTGTGCTGGGCCCTGACCTACACACTGTGTCATTGGGGCCCCCTGTCTGACCTCATGCTGCGGGTGTGGCCTTGGGTGCCGGGGCCTTTTCCCCACTGTGCATTGTGCCCCCCGTCTGACCTCATTTCGCCTGTGGCTGCGGGTTTTGACCTAAAACACTGTTCAATTTTCCCACGTCTGGGCCTCAACTGCTCCCTGGGTGATTTTTGTGACCCAAAACCCCCTCTTCATTGGCCACTGTCCCGACCTCAAAGCTCTGCTGTCGTGACCCCCCACACTGTGTCCCTTTTGCCACTCTGTGACCTATTCCCCGTTTTTTTTCCACCCCCAAATGTCATTGTGCCACTCTCTGACCTCATTTCTGCTGTGGGTAGCCCCGTCACCTCCACAGTATGTCACTAATGTTGCCACCTGAGCTCTCAGCTTGTTTTTTTCCAGCTTTCTCTGGCATGACTTTATCAGGCAACATTCCCGCTTCAGTTTTTTGGTCAGTTTTGCCCTCTTAAGTGCCCAGGGAATTTTATAGTGAAGCGATTCTAAGAGCGGCGACAGTCATGTGCGTGTCATACTAAAACACAACATTGTATGAAGACCAAACCAAGCTCCCTCTGCATATTTAAGCATGGCACAACGTTCTACAGCACCCTGCAGGCTCTGTGCAGCCTGGAAATAGCTGTTTTTTAACGTGATACGTGCCGAAGTAATTCGGAACGAAGTTATTTTTTGCCGAGAAATTCGGCAAAGTGAACGAAACGAATTTCGGGAAATTCGCCCATCTCTAGAGGTAGGGCAAACAAAATTTATGATGTGGAAGTTACATAGCATTGGCTCCTGCCTGAGGCATGTTAAGAGACCAGTGATGCAAGAGAGTCCTTGTTCAGACCGCTTCTGACTATAGAAAAGAATCACATCCTTGTGAAGGCAACAATGTGGATGTTCCCACAGTATGAACTGGGTAGGGTCCCGGATGTGGTAGTGCTTCACACAATGCCATGAAGATCCACCATGTGTGACCCAGGTGGGTTAAATTAATCCCAATATCAAAAGCAGGGGTTGCTTGTATGGAAGACCAGGAATACCTCCTAAGCTCCTGGTCTGACTGTCACTAACTCTAGCATTTACTTGATTTTTACTAGCTTAAAAGAAACATCTGCATGAACACTTTTTTCTCACTTGGTAGTTCCAGGACCGGAATAAAGTAGTTTATTTCAGCCCTGTGGTGTGAAAATGGTGGGTAAGCCGACTCCTCTCACATGGTTCTGGTAACTTCAAAAAGCAACTGGTAGTGACTGTAAATACCTAACTCTCATACACATACATTAGCTAGTATATGGCAGTAAAGTACAAAGCACACTGCACATTAGTTAATCCTCAGTGTAAGCACATAACAATTAATGCTTATTCATTTTGTAATTTACAATGCCTAAAAGGAATTGTGACACATTGTACCAGATCAACGGCAACACGACAACCGTTTCACTCAACAAAAGTAGAGAGAGTACTAGGAAACCACAAATGCCCTATTTTAAGAAAGGCCTTGCTAGGCATCTGGTTGCGGGATGGATATTATACAAACAAGTTAGAAATACAGTGGAAAAGTGCTGTAAACAAGTGTAAGGCAAATTACACAAAAAGGGCTAGTTAGTGGTAGAACCAAAACAGGTTGTGCAAACACCAAATATTTAGAAGACTCTTGAGGAAGGGTCTCGGTAAGTATTTTAGGCAAATGTCCATTGTAGTCTCTAAAGTCCATTTAGTGAGGTAAATAGAACTAAGGCCCAAACAGTCAATAAACTTTTTACAATTCTTGTGGAAAAAGAGAAATTCTTGTTGCAAAATACCTTGATAAGCAGAATGAAATACCATAATGAATGTCAACAATTCTAAAAAGGCACTTTTGGTCATGTGACTGTACCTTCTCCTTAGAACCCCTCCCACTCTGAGGCAGCCTGGAAAAATGCAGATGGTTCTTCAGTTAGAGGGTACGGGTACCTATCTTAAGTCCAGGCTGAGCAACAGCATCTGGAACAGAATACTTCTTGAAGGTGGAAAGCAGGGCTAGACATGGAAACCTCAGCACCCAGAGACACTGAAGGCAGGACCGTAAAAGGATGCTTTGCTCTTCCAGGAAAGAAGGCCTTAGGGAACTTAAAGGCAGAGCTGGAGCTAGTGAGCAAAAGTTTCAGAGGACAATTTTGCAGGACTGAACCAGAATGGATAATAAGGATACTCTGTTAGCTGAAGACTCCGTAGAATCAGATGGCAGGAGCAAACTTGGCAGTAAGGAAGCTTCAAAGCAGGAATCCAGTGCATCAGTTGGCCTGGACATGAGAATTTTACCAACCTGTCTGACTGCAGCTTGAACCACTGGAGAGGTGAGGCTTTGAAGAAATGTCTTAGAATTGAAGGGTCCCTGAATAGCAGACTGATCAGAAGTAGTGATGAGCGATTGCGTCAACTATTGTCATCGGATCGATAGTCGATATCGTCAATTATCATGCCAATATCCGATAGTCGATAATAGATTATCGCCGATGACCATTAAAGTCTATGGGAGAGGAACAACACCTTCATTCTTACACCCAAACAGGGCTGGGAAGCTGGAATTAACATCCACAACAGTAAAATGGATATGTGCTACATCTTAGGCAACACAATTAGGCAACAAGAGTCACAGAAAAAAAGTCACACACCATTCACTATCCCTGTCTTGTACCACAGCATGACCCTTAAACCTGCATGACCCACAAATTAAAAACTGCCAGAAGGCAGTATTATTTGAACCATCATTTTACTTGAACTGACCATTGACTATCCCTGTCCTGGAACGCAGCATGACCCTTAAACCTGTCTGACCCACAGGTTAAAAAGTGACGGAAAAAGGATTCTTTCAACCACCATTCTTAGGATGGAATCCCACCATGTCTTTGTTTCTCTTTTTTTTTAATTGTATTAAATGGGTTGTCTCACTAGAGGGATTGCTAGCATTTTGCAATATGTGTCCATTAACAGTGTCCTACCTATTCCTGTTTTTGACAGCACCATGACCCTTGAGCCACTCTTGACAATTGTGAAGAACAAATGTCTGTTAGAAACCACGTTTTTTACAATTGGACCTGTAGTATAGCTGCATTTCACAGCAACATGCCCCCAAAAATTCAAAACATGATCCTTGAGCCACTCTTGACAATTGTGAAGAACAAGTGTCTGTTAGAAAACACAATTTTTACAATAGGACCTGTAGTGGAAGAGGAATATGAAGTAGACCGGCAACTAATCGGTGACATCGGCAATTGGGGCCACAACATCATCAGAGATCCATACCTTATTCATCTTGATGAAAGTCAAACAACACCTCTATGGCGTGGCCAGCGAGCTCGGGCCATTCATCCATTTTGGATACCCAGAAGTCGATTGGGTCCGGAACACATCCAAAAACATCGGAGTTGAGACGCAGATGCACCATGATCTTAAGCTGGTCTCTGTGTGTTGTATGTGTGCCCTGCATTACATGCGTTGGTGAGGTGGTAAATAAAGATTGCCAGAGGTCACCCATTAGGCTTCTGCCACAATACCTGCTGCTGCTGCCGTTACGGTTACTTGGCACTCTACTGCTATTCCTTTGCTGACGTTGTTCCACCGTGACATTTGAAGAACGTGAAGCAGACGCAACAGATGTCTCCAGTTGATCAATCAGCAAGGTCTCCAATTCCTGCATTTTACTCTCTATTATGGAGGGTGGAAGGAAAGTGCTGAGTTTTGCTTTGTACTGGGGATCGAGGAGGGTGGCTACCCAGTAACTGTTGTTCATTTTGATGGCTTTAATGCGAGGATCATGTTGGAGGAAATGGAGCATCCAAGCACTCATGTGAGAGATGGAGCCTTGATTTCCCAAGCCTCTGGGTCGAGGGGCACTAGCAAACTGATCTTTCCCATCTTCCTCCTCCACCTCAAATTCGTGCCAACCTCTCTCCAAGGCAGGGACATCGGTAACGTCAGTGTCCAGGAATACCTCATCCTCCACCTCCTCCTCCTCCTCCGCTTCCTCCGACACAGCTTCAACACAGCCCTGACTTGCCTCAGAAGATGCACCCTGAGAGCTGAGGCGCCCCCTTGTAATAGCCCTGGACCCCGAACCACTGCCTAATGAAGACCGATAAAATTGTGAAACTGTCGGGCCTTCTGGATTCGACGGAGAGAAAGGCTCCGTGTCCGCATCTGTGTCCGTCTCCTCCTCCGTCGCTGGTGGGACCTGATGTTTCAGAGTGTCCAACGATCATTCCAGAACTAAGATCACCACAATGCTCATGCTGACAAGGGCATTGTCCACACTGACCATTTTGGTGGCTTCTTCAAAACTGGCAAGGATGGTGCAGAGCTCTTTCACCTGCCTCCACTCTCGGTGGCTCAACACCCCGAGGTCCGCACCACTGCTTGTCAGGCCATGTGTCACTTCGTACTGCGCAATGGCATTGCGCTGCTGCCACAATCACTGGAGCATGTGGAGGGTGGAATTCCAGCATGCTGCCACATCAACAATGAGACAATTGACGGGGAGGCCGAGCTGACGCAGCAACGCAGCCAGGCGGGATGAAGTAGGGTGCGAACGGCAGAAGTGTGAGCTCAGACCTCGAGCCTTCCTCAGCAGGCAGTCCAGACCCGGGTAGCGCTTAAGAATTTTCTGTACAACAAGGTTCATGACATGTGCCAGGTAAGGGATGTGCTCCAGCCTACCGATCTTAAGCGTGGCCAGCAGATTTCGACCGTTATCACACACCACTTTGCCTGGCACAAGGTTCTTGTCACCGAGCCAGCGCTCGGTCTTGTTGCGAAGAGTCGTCCACAGCTCCTGACCTGTGTGTTGACGGTCTCCAAGACAGATTAATTTCAACACGGCCTGGTTTCTCTGGGCACGTGATGCCACCAGAGGACCTTGGGGGAAAGAACCCTGCACCATCCCTGCGGTTTTGAAGAGCGTGCACCGAGCCTGAGAGCCACCGTCACCACCAGAGACATCCACCCAGCTCACCCAGTGAGCTGTCACAGAGATATAGCGGCCTTGGCCGTGCTTACTAGTCCATGTGTCGGTGGTCAGATGGACTTTGCCGGACACAGATGCAGACAACGCGCTTGAAATTTTAGATGACACGTGGCTGGCCAGGGCAGGGACGGCTTTTCTGGCAAAGAAATGCCTGCTCGGCATCTGATATTGGGAGC
>JAODAL010057621.1:0-17500 GCA_025379985.1 Phyllomedusa bahiana
GGGGGGGAGGGGATGTACCTTTTGGGGGGTTATGAGGGAAGAGCGGGGGAGGGTGGAGCATGGATTGCCTTAGGGGGGTATGATGGAAGAGCAGAGGATGGTGTAGCAGTGGATGTGGCCAAGGGGGTGTATGATGGAAGAGCAGCGGGTGGTGGAGCAGTGGATGTGACCTTGAGGGGGTGTATGATGGAAGAGCAGAGGGTGGTGGAGCAGTGGATGTGACCTTGAGGGGGTGTATGATGGAAGAGCAGAGGGTGGTGGAGCAGTGGATGTGACCTTGGCACTGATCATGATGGATCCCCTTGTTGCACTGCAGGGAGCCCCGTAGGATCGTTATACATCGCGGCTCTACGGGGCTTGGATTCAACATTGTTGGAGGTGAAGACGGGGAGGGAATCTTCATCTCCTTCATCCTGGCAGGTGGACCAGCTGACCTGAGTGGCGCTCTACGGAAGGGAGATCCGATCATGTCGGTGAGTCACACGGAGACCAAGCCGCCGATTGTGTAAATATTCTCTGAGATCAAGATGAGATCACTATGGTCGCATCTGAGGATCCTGATGACTGATGAGATAAAGAGTTCACTCAACCAGTAGCTGCCTGACCTTAACAGGGCGCGCTGATACAGGATGAGGGCAGCAGAAGCTGAGACATCCCAGCAGACCAGGGCCTGGAGCAACCACTGGAGGTGTGGGGGTTGTGGACATCGGGACCTCAGTAGATACACATCACCTGCAGCCATGTCTGAGGGATCTAGGCTTTCTGTATTGTGTGGCATCTATCACCTAGGTCCACCAGTCTTGGTTTTAGCTCCTGCTCTGCTAATTTCCAGGTGAACGGGGTGGACCTGAGGAATGCTACACATGAACAAGCGGCTCTGGCACTCAAGAACGCGGGTCAGACAGTCACAATCATTGCCCAGTACAAGCCTGAGGGTAAGATATGTGACCCTGGTGATGGGTGGTAGTGGATGGGCCCTTTGGATCCCCTGGAGTCCCCATATCTGTAATGAATGTACTGTACTGACGACTTCTTCCACCCCACAGAGTACAGCAGGTTCGAAGCCAAGATCCATGACCTGCGGGAACAGCTGATGAACAGTAGTCTGGGCTCGGGCAGCGCATCCCTCCATAATACCAATGGTGGCAAGAGAGGATTCTACATCAGGTGGGCCACCAACTTGGATCTCCTATAGAAGGTCCATGGGCCACCAGCTTTTATCTAACAACACGGTCCATGTGCCACAAGCTTGTATCTCACATAGAAAGTCCATGGGCCACCAGCTCTTATCTAACAAGAAGGTCCGTGGGCCACCAGCTTGTATACAACGAGAAGGTCCATGGGCCACCAACTTGTATCTCATATAGAAAGTCCATGGGCCACCAGCTCTTATCTAACAAGAAGGTCCGTGGGCCACCAGCTTATATATAACGAGAAGGTCCATGGGCCACCAGCTTAAATCTCATATAGAAAGTCCATGGGTCACCAGCTTTTATCTAATAACACGGTCCATGTGTCACGAGCTTGTATCTCACATAGAAAGTTCATGGGCCACCAGCTCATATCTAACGAGAAGGTCCGTAGGCCTCCAGCTTGTATCTCATATAGAAAGTCCATGGGCCTCCAGATTGTATATAACGAGAAGGTCCAAGTCCACCAGCTGATAACTCATTAAAAAGTTCAGCCAAACCCCCCTCGTTCTAACGGAAGGTCTGCGTACCCTAGTTTATTCAAAAAGAAATTCTGTGACACCGTTTTTTAAAAAACGAAAAGTCCCTGGCCACCCGCTTAAATTTTATAAAAGCCAAGCCCCAGCTTTTTTTTATTGAAAGGTCATGGGTCCCAAAATTTTATCATATAAGGAGGTTATACAACCAAAAATTTTATCTCAATAGAAGGTCTATGACCCCCAGCTGTATTAACAGAGGGTATTTTCCACCACTTTTTTCTCTTTTAAAAGGGCCCTGGCCCCCGCCTTCTAACAAGAAGGTCCATGGGCCACCAACTTGAATCTCATGTATAAAATCCATGGGCCACTAGCTTTTATCTGTCAAGAAGGTCCATCGGTCACCAGCTTAAATCTCATATAGAAGGTCCATAGGCCACCAGCCTGTATATAACAAGAAGGCCCATGGGTCACCAGCTTGTAACTAATAAGAAGGTCCATCGCCACCAGCTTATATCTCCTCTTGAAGGTCCATGGACTATCAGCTTGTATCTCATATTCAAGGTCCATGGACCACCAGCTTGTGTATAACGAGAAGGTCCATTGGCCACCAGCTTGTATCTGTCAAGAAGGTCCATAGACCTCCAGCTTGTATCTGAAATAGCAGGTCCATGGGCCACCAAATTGTATCTAATTTTAGAAGGTCTATGGGCCACCAGCTTGTAACTAATGAGAAGGTCCATCAGCTACCAGTTTGTATCTCATATAGAAGGTTCATGGGCCACCAGCTTGTATCTCATATAAAAGGTCCATGGGCTTCCAGCTTGTATCTAAAATAAAAACTGCTTCGGCCTCCAGCTTTTTTCTCCTTTAGAGGGTCCATGGGCCACCAGCTTTTATCTAACTTCAAGATCCATGGGCCTCCAGCTTGTATCTAATGTACAAGGTCCATGGGCCACACTTTTGTATAAAGCTAAAAGGTCAATGGCCACCAGCTTGTATCTGATATAGAAGGTCAATGGCCCAACATCTTGTATCTAATATAGAAGGTCAATGGGTCAGCATCTTGTATCTAATATACAAGGTCCATGGGCTACCAGCTTGTATCTCATATAGAAGGTCCATGGGCCACCAGCTTGTGTCTAATAGAGAAGTTCCATGGGCCTTCAGCTTGAATCTCCTATACAAGGTCCAGGGGCCACCAGCTTGTATCTCCTACAGAAGGTCCAAAGGGCATCAAGCTTGTATCTACCAATAAGATCCATGGGCCATCAACTTGTATCTACGAGAAGGTCCATGGGCCACCACTTTTAGATAATATAGAAGGTCTAGGGGCCACCAGCTTGTATCTACCGAGAAGGTACATGGGCCATCATATTGTATCTAATATGGAAAGTGTAAGAGCCCCTAGCTTGTATCTGTCTATAAGGTACATGAGCCCCACCTTGTATCTAACTAAAAGGTCCATGGGCCACCAGCTTGTATCAGAAATAGAAGTTCCAGGGGTCACCAGCTTGCATCTCATCTAGAAGGTCCATGAGCCACCAGCTTGTATCTATCAAGAAGTTCCATGGGCCACATGTCGAATTTTCTAACTACAGGATTCAGAGGCCACATTTCTAAAGTTGTAAAGTCTATAGACCACTTGTTGTATGCTCTAGAAGGTCCATGGGTCATTGACAAATGTTCTAGAAGGTCCAGGGGCCACATGTCGAATGTTTTAGAAGATTCATGGACCACATGTAGAGTGTCTCTGAGCTTGTAGTCCTCACTGACATCTTGTTCCGCTCTCAGGGCTCTTTTTGACTATGACAAGACTCGGGACTGCGGCTTCCTGAGCCAGGCCCTGAGCTTCCGCTTTGGGGATGTGCTGCATGTCATCGATGCTAGTGATGAGGAGTGGTGGCAGGCTAGACGGGTGCAACCGGAGGGAGAAGAGATCGGCTTCATCCCCAGTAAGAGAAGGTAAGACGTCACCTAGCTTTTATTAAAAGAGGTTTATACACAATTACTATATACCCAATACCTTTACCATTTTTTTATATATATATAATATATTATATTTATATATATATATATTTTATATATTTTTATTACCATTACTGTCCCTGTATTACACCGGTCCCTGTATTACCTATCATACTGTAACTGTATACAGTTAGGTCCATATATAGTTGGGCACTGGCACACATTGTATTGTTTGTACCTGTTTCCTGAAACATATTCAAGTTCTAGTTCTATAATGAACATAAAGTCCAGACTCTCAGCTTTCATTTGAGGGGATCCACATTAACATTGGATGAAGGGTTTCGGAGTCTCAGCTAGGTAACATGAGCCACCCTGTTTATAAAGGGACCAGAAGTACTTGGACAGTTGACTCGGAGGCTGCCTCAGTCTGGGCAATTCCTTTGTTTCGTCAGTCTGAGTTAAGCAGATAAAAGGCCTGGAGTTGCTCTGAGGTGTGGTTCTTGCATTTGGAAGATTTTGCTCTGAAGAAAACATGTGGTCAAAAGAGCTCTCCATGCAGGTGAAACAAGCCATCCTACAGCTGCGAAAACAGAAAAAACCCATCTGAGAAATTGCTACAATGTTAGGCGTGGAAAAGCAAGCACTGGTGAACTCATCAATAGAAGAAGACCTGGATGCTCACGGAAGACAACAGTGACGGACGATCATAGAATAATGGGGAAGAGAAACCCCTTCACAACAGCCAACCAGGTGACCAACACTCTCCAGGATGTATGCGAATTAATATCCAAATCTACCATAAAGAGAAGACTGCATGGAAGTCAATCCAGAGGGGTCACTGCACAGTGCAGCCACTCATAAGACTCTTTGGAGAGATGAAACCAAGATCAACCTCTACCAGAATGTTGGAAAGAAAACATTGGCAGGTACAGCTTCTGATCCAAAGCATCCCACATCATCTGTAACACACGGCGGAGGCGATGGCTGGGCATACATGGCTACCAGTGGCTCTAGGGCACTACTGTTTATTGATGATGTGACCAGGACAGAAACAGCCGGATGAATTCTGAGGTATTCAGAGACTCACTGTGTGCTCAAATCCAGCCAAATGCAGCCTTTTGATAATACAGCTGGACAATGATCCCAAACATAAAGCCAAAGCCACCCAGGCGTTTATTATAGAAGTGGAATATTCTGGAATGGCTGAGTCAGTTTCCTGATCTCAGCCCAATTGAGCAGCATTTCACTTGTTACAGACTAAGCTTCAGACAGGCCACAAACAAACAGCAACTGAAAACCACTGCAGTAAAGGCCAAGACCGAGCATCAACAAGGAGGAAGCCCAGCGTCTGGTGATGTCCATGAGGTCGAGGCTTCAGGCCGTCACTGCCAACTAGGAGGAAGCCCAGCTTCTGGTGATGTCCATGAGGTTGAGGCGTCAGGCCGTCATTGCCAACAAGGAGGAAGCCCAGCGTCTGGTGATGTCCATGAGGTCGAGGCTTCAGGCCGTCATTGCCAACAAGGAGGAAGCCCAGCTTCTGGTGATGTCCATGAGCTCAAGGCTTCAGGCCATCACTGCCAACAAGGAGGAAACCCAACATCTGGTGATGTCCATGAGGTCAAGGCTTCAGCCATGATTGCCAACAAGGAGGAAGCCCAGCGTCTGGTGATGTCCATGAGGTTGAGGCTTCAGGTCGTCATTGCCAACAAGGAGGAAGCCCAGCGTCTGGTGATGTCCATGAGCACCAGGCTTAAGGCCGTCATTGCCAACAAGGAGGAAGCCCAGCATCTGGTGATGTCCATGAGGTCAAGGCTTAAGGCCGTCAGTGCCAAACAGGAGGAAGCCCAGCGTCTGGTGATGTCCATGAGGTTCAGGGCTTCAGGCCGTCACTGCCAACAAGAGAGGAACACAGCGTTCTGGTGATGTCATGAAGTTGAGGCTTCGGTGTTCATTGCCAACAAGGAGGCAGCCCAGCGTTGGTGATGTCATTGTGCCACCAGGCTTAAGGCCGTCAATTGCAACAAGGAGGAATCCCAGCGTCTGGTGATGTCCATGAGGTCAGGGCTTAATGGCAGGCTTTTTGCCAACAAGGAGGGAAACCCAGCGTCTGTGATGTCCATGTGGTCAGGCTTCAGGCCGTCATGCCACAAGGAGGGAAAGCCCAGCGTCTTGGTGATGTCATGAGCTCAAGCTTTAGGGCCATAATTGCCAACAAGTAGGAAGCCCAGCATCTGGTGAAGTCCATGAGGTCAAGGCTTCAGGCCATCATTGCCAACAAGGAGGAAAACCCAGCGTCTGTTGATGGCCATGAGCTCAAGGCTTCAGGCTGTCACTCCCAACAAGTAGGCAAGCCCGCAGTGTCTGGGTGATGTCCATGAGGGTCAAGGCTTCCAGGTGTTATTGCCAACAAGGACGGGAAATTATTATTATACTCAGCTCATTGTATATACACCTGATACCTGTATATACACCTTATTATATACACCTGATACCTGTATATACACCTTATTATATACACCTGATACCTGTATATGCACCTTATTATATACACCTGATACCTGTATATGCACCTTATTATATACTCCTGACACCTGTATATCCACCTTATTATATACACCTGATACCTGTATATACACCTTATTATATACACCTGACACCTGTATATACACCTGATACCTGTATATACACCTTATTATATACACCTGATACCTGTATATGCACCTTATTATATACAGTTGGTAAGTTGTGTTATATTCAGCCACATCTTCTCAGTTCTGAAAATTTTCTCAATCCTTTTTCTTTTCTTCCTCAGGGTGGAGAGACGAGAATGGTCGCGGCTAAAGGTGAGCCTGTGCTGTGTGAGGATGATGGGTGATGCACTCTCAGGGAGGGTTTGGATGATGGGTGATGTACTCCCAGGGGAGTTTGGATGATGGGTGATGTACTCCCAGGGGGGTTAGATGATGGGTGATGCACTCTCAGGGGGGTTTGGATGATGGGTGATGTACTTTCAGGGGGTTGGATGATAGGTAATGTACTCTCGGTTGGATGATGGATGATGCACTCTTGGGGGTTGGATGATGGGTGATGTACTCTCAGGGGGGGTTGGATGATGGGTGATGTACTCTCAGGGGGGGTTGGATGATGGCTGATGTACTCTCTGGGGGGTTGGATGATGGATGATGCACTCTCAGGGGGGTTGGATGATGGGTGATGTACTCTCAGGGGGGGTTGGATGATGGGTGATGTACTCTCAGGGGGTGGGGGGTTTGGATGAGGTTGATTGTACCCCCTCAGGGGGGGTTGGATGATGGATGATGTACTCTCAGGGGGGTTGGATGATGGTTGATTTACTCTCTGGGGGGTTGGAAGATGGGATGTACTCTCAGGGGGGGTTGGTGATGCAACTCCGGGGGGGGGGTTGGATGATGGGTGATACACTCTCGGGGGTTTAATAGGGGTTGATGATTTTTAAGGGGGTGGATGAGGGTGAATGTCTTCGGGGGGGTTGTTGGATGATGGGTGATGTACTCTCAGGGGGTTGATATGAGGGGTTTGATGTATTTCTTTGGGGGTTGGATGATGGCTGATGTACTCTCTGGGGGGTTGGATGATGGGTGATGCACTCTCAGGGGGGGTTGGATGATGGGTGATGCACTCTCAGGGGGGGTTGGATGATGGGTGATGCACCCTCAGGAGGGGGGGTTGGATGATGGGTGATGCACCCTCAGGGGGGGTTGGATGATGGGTGATTCCCTCGGCGGGGGGGAGAGGGGTTTGGATGATGGGTGATGTACTCTGGGGGGTTGGATGATGGGTCATGTAATTCTGGAGGTTGTCGTCCCCCCAGTGATGTACCCTGCTCTTCAGAAATCCCAACCCACCTCACTGCCATATAACTTACAGTCTCAGGATGTGCAGGGTTCCCCTCTCCAGACTGCAGGGGCAGCACCCACCAGGTGTGGCCCCCAGTGTGCAGGGTCTGCTCCCCATCACCTCCTGCTGCCATCTCTTATCTCTATCTGTCCCTTCTCTCCTCCGCTGCCCAGGACCGAAGCAGCACAACCGGCTCTCAGAGTATGTATCCACCACTACCCCCATCATCCTATCCTGTCCTCACACACACAGCTCTGCTGCACCTCCATCCTGTCCTGTATCTCTACTATTCCTGACCTCACACACACAGCTCTGCTACACTACATCATGTATGTATCTCTACTATTCTGTCCTCACAAACAGCTCTGATACACCTCCATCCTTGGTTTACCTGTAATCTCTACTATTCCTAAATCACACACCACAGCTCTGCTACATCTCCATCCGTCCTGTTTCTCTACTATTCCTGGACCCTCACACACACAGCTTGATTCACCCATCCTGTATCTCTACTATTCCTCTCCTCACACACACAGCTCTGCTACACCTCCATCCTGTCCTGTATCTCTACTATTCCTCTCCTCACACACACAGCTCTGCTACACCTCCATCCTGTCCTGTATCTCTACTATTCCTGTCCTCACCACACCACAGCTCATGCTACACCTGCATCCTGTCCTGTATCTCTATTATCTGTATGACATCACACACTACAGCTTGGCTACACTCCAATCCTGTCCTGTATTATACTATTCCTGACCTCTAACAATCACAGCTCTGCTGCACCCTCAATCCTGTCTGTATCTCTACTATTCCTAAACCTCACAACACAGCTCTGCTGCACCTCCATCATGTCCTGTACTCTACTATTACTGTCACTCACACACACAGCCTCTGCTAAATCGCCATCCTGTCCTGTTATCTCTACTATTCCTGTCCTCACACACCACAGCCTCTGCTGCACCTCCTTCTGTCCTGTATCTCTACTATTCCTGTCCTCACACATACAGCTATGCTACATCTCCATCCTGTCCTGTTATCTCTACTCATTCCTGACCTCACACAACACAGGCTATGCTGCACCTCCACTCCTGTCCTGTTCTCTACTATTCCTTACCCTCACAACACACAAGCTTGGCTGCACTCCATCCTATCCTGTATCTCTACTTTTCCTGACTCACACACACATGCTCTGCTACACCTCCATCCGTCCTGTATCTCTACTATTCACTAACTCACACAAACAGCTCTGCTGCACCACCATTCCTGTCCTGTATCTCTATATTCCTGACCTCACACACACATATCTGATACCTCCATCCTGTCCTGTATCTCTCTATTTCCTGACCTCACACACACAGCTCCTGCTACACCTCCTCCCTGTCCTGTATCTCTACTATTCATGTCCTCCACACACCACAGCTCTGGCTACCACCTCCCATCCTGTCCTGTATCTCTAATATTCCTGCTCCTCACACACACTGCTCTGCTTACACCACCCATCTGTCCTGTTCTTACTATTCCTGACCTCACACACACAGCTCTGCTACACCTCCATCCTGTCCTCACACACAGCTCTGCTACACCTCCATCCTGTCCTGTATCTCTACTATTCCTGTCCTCACACACACAGCTCTGCTACACCTCCATCCTGTCCTGTATCTCTACTATTCCTGACCTCACACACACAGCTCTGCTACACCTCCATCCTGTCCTGTATCTCTACTATTCCTGTCCTCACACACAGCTCTGCTACACCTCCATCCTGTCCTGTATCTCTACTATTCCTGTCCTCACACACACAGCTCTGCTACACCTCCATCCTGTCCTGTATCTCTACTATTCCTGACCTCACACACAGCTCTGCTACACCTACATCTGTCCTGTATCTCTACTTATTCCTGTACTGACCTCACACACCAGCTCTGCATACACCTCCATACTGTCATGTATCTCTACTATCCTGACCTCAACACAGAGCTCTGCTACACCTCCATCCTGTCCTGTATCTACTATTCCTGTACTGACCATCCACATCACAACAGCGTGCTACTAATCCATCCTGTCCTGTATCTCTACTATTCCTGTCCTCACTAACACAGCTCTGCTAAACCTCCATCCTGTCTGATCTCTACTATTCTGACCTCAAACCTCACAGTCTGCTATCACCTCCATCCTGTCCTGGTATCTACTATTCCTGACATCACACACACAGCTCTGCTTAACTCCATCCTGTCCTTATCTCTACTCATCCTGTCATCACACACACAGCTCTGCTACACATCCATCCTGTCCAGTATCTCTTCTATACCTGACCTCTCACACACAGCTCTGCTACACCTCCATCCTGTCCTGTATCTCTAGTATTCCTGACCTCACACACACAGGCTCTGCTACACTCCATCACTGTCTGTATCTACTATTCCTGTCCTCACACACACAGCTCTGCTACACCTCCATACTGACCTGTATCTCTACTATTTCCTGGACCTCACACACACAGCTCTGCTAAACCTCCATCCTGTCTGTATCTCTACTATTCTGTACTGGACCTCACACACACAGCTCGCTACTCTCCATGTCCTGTCCTGTATCTCTACTATTCCTGTACTGACCTCACACATAGCCTCTTGCTTACACTTCATCCTGTCCTGTATCTACTATTCCTGACCTCACACACACAGCTCTGTCTTCCACCTCCTCCTGTCCTGTCATCTCCTACTATTCCTGTCCTCACACACAGCTCTGTTACACCTCCATCCTGTCCTGTCTCTCTACTATTCCTGACCTCACACACACAAGCTCTGCGACACCTTCCATCCTGTCCTGTATCCTTTACTATTCCTGTCCTCACACACAGGCACTGCTACACCTCCATCTGTCCTGTAATCTCTACTATTCTGTATGACCTCACACACCACAGCTCTGCTACACCTCCATCCTGTCCTGTATCTCTTCTATTCCTGACCTCACACCCACACAGCTCTGCTACACCTCCATCCTGTCCTGTATCACTCTACTATTCCTGTACTGACTCACACACAGCTCTGCTACACCTCCATTCTGTCCTGTATCTCTAATATTCCTGTCTCACACACACAGCTCTGCTACCCTCCTCATGTCCTGTATCTCTACTATTCCTGTCCTCACACACACAGCTCTGCTAACACACAATCCTGCCCGTATCTCTACTATTCCTGTACTGTCTCACACACACAGATTACTATCACCTCCATCTGTCCTGTATCTCTACTATTTCCTGACCTCACTCACACAGGGCTCTGATACACCTCATCATGTCATGTATCTCTAATATTCATGTCCTCACACCACCAAAGGCTCTGACTTTATACCTCCATCTGTCCTGTATCTATACTATTCCTTGAACATCACACCCACACAGCTTGCTACACCTCCTTCCCTGGTCCTGTATATCTACTATTCCTGTACTGAACTCCACACACAGCTCTGCTACACCTCCATCCTGTCCTGTATTCTTTTACTATTCTGACCTCACACACTAAGCTATGCTCACCTCCATCCTGTCCTGTATCTACACCCTATATTCCTGTTCCTTCACACACACACAGCTTTGCTACACCTCCATCCTGTCCTGTATCTCTACTATTCCTGTACTGCTTCACACACAGCTCTGCTACACCTCCATCCTGTCCTGTATCTCTACTATTCCTGACCTCACACACACAGCTCTGCTACACCTCCATCCTGTCCTCACACACAGCTCTGCTACACCTCCATCCTGTCCTGTATCTCTACTATTCCTGTCCTCACACACAGCTCTGCTACACCTCCATCCTGTCCTGTATCTCTACTATTCCTGTACTGACCTCACACACACAGCTCTGCTACACCTCCATCCTGTCCTGTATCTCTACTATTCCTGTCCTCACACACACAGCTCTGCTACACCTCCATCCTGTCCTGTATCTCTACTATTCCTGTCCTCACACACACAGCTCTGCTACACCTCAAATCACTGGCCTGTATCTCTACATTCCTGTCCCTTACACCCACAGCTACTGCTACACTCCATCCTGTCCTGTATCATCTACTATTCCCTGTCCTCACACAACTGCTCTGCTACACCTCCATCCTGTCCTGTATCTCTACTATTCCTGTCCTCACACACAGCTCTGCTACTCCTCCATCTGTCCTGTATCTCTACTATTCATGTCCTTACACCACACAGCTGCTGCTTACTCCTCCATTGTCCTGTATCTCTACTATTCCTTCCTTTACACACAGCGCATGCTAACTCCATCTGTCCTGTATCTCTACTATTCCTGTCCTCACACCACAGCTCTGCTGACCTCCATCCTGTCCCTGTATATCTACTATTCTGTAACCTGTTTGTTTCACACACACAGATTCTGTACTCCTCCTTCCTGTCCTGTATCTCTACTATTCCTGACCTCACCACAACACACAGCTCTGCTACACCTCCATCCTGTCCTGTATCTCTACTATTCCCATCCTCACACACACAGCTCTGCTACACCTCCATCCTGTCCTGTAATCTCTACTAGATCCTGGACCTCTACACACACAGCTCTTGCTACACCTCATACTGTCCTGTATCACTACTATTCTATCCTCACACTACACTGCTCTAGCTAAACTCCCATTCCTGTCCTGTTTCTCTACTATCCTGACCTCACACACACACAGCTCTGCTTACACCTCCATTTCCTGTCCTGTATCTCTACTATTCTGACCCTCACCACACAGCTCTGCTCACCTCCATCCAGTCCTGTATCTCTACTATTCCCTGTATGACCTCTACACACAACAGCTCTGCTACACCTCCATACTGTCCTGTATCTCTACCTATTCTGACCTCACAAACACAGCTCTGCTACACCTCCTCCTGTCCTGTATCTACTATTATTCATGTACTGGACCTCACTCACACACGCTCTGCTCACCCTCCATCTTGTCCTGTATTCTCTACTATCTCCTGACCTCACACAACAGCTCTGCTACACCTCCATCCTGTGCTGTATCTCTAGTTCTCCTCTCATCACACACACAGCTCTGCTACACCTCCATCCTGTACTATATCTCTACTATTCCTGACCTCAACACAAGCTCTGCTGCACCTCCATCCTGTCCTGTATCTCTACTATTCCTGTCCTCACACACACAGCTCTGCTTCACCTCCATCCTGTCCTGATCTCTACTTTTCCTGTCTCACACACCGCTCTGCCACACCTCAATCCTGTCCTGTATCTCGACTATTCTGTCCACCAACAGCTCTGCTACACCTCCATCCTGTTCCTGTACTCTCTAATATTCCTGATACGACCTCACACACACAGCTCTGCTACCAACCTCCATTCCCTGTCCTGTATCTCTACTATTCCTGACCTCACACACAGCCTGCTACACCTCCACCTGTCCTGTAATCTCTACTATTCTGTACTGACCTAAACAACAGTCTGCTAACCTCCAATTCCTGTCCCGGATCTCTACTATTCCTGTTCTCACAAACACCGCTCTGCTACACCTCCATCCTGTCCTGTATCTCTAAAATTACTGTCATCACACAAACAGCTCTGCTACACCTCCATCCTGCCCGTATCTCTCTATTCTGTAACTGACCTCACACACACAGCTCTGCTACACCTCCATCCTGTCCTGTATCTCTACTATTCCTGACCTCACACACACAGCTCTGCTACACCTCCATCCTGTCCTGTATCTCTACTATTCCTGTACTGACCTCACACACAGCTCTGCTACACCTCCATCCTGTCCTGTATCTCTACTATTCCTGTCCTCACACACACAGCTCTGCTACACCTCCATCCTGTCCTGTATCTCTACTATTCCTGACCTCACACACACAGCTCTGCTACACCTCCATCCTGTCCTGTATCTCTACTATTCCTGACCTCACACACAGCTCTGCTACACCTCCATCCTGTCCTGTATCTCTACTATTCCTGACCTCACACACACAGCTCTGCTACACCTCCATCCTGTCCTGTATCTCTACTATTCCTGTCCTCACACACACAGCTCTGCTACACCTACCTATCCTGTCGGTATTCCTCTACTATTCCTGTAATTGCTTCACCACACAGCTCTGCTACACCTCCATCCTGTCCTGTATCTCTACTATTCCTGACATCACACACACAGCTCTGCTACACCTCCATCCTGTCCTGTATCTCTACTATTCCTGAACTCAAACAACCTAACACAGCTCTGTACACCTCCATCCCTGTCCTGTATCTATACTACTTCCTGACCCTCACACACACACAAGCTATGCTACACCTCCATCCTGTAATGTAATCTCTACTATTCCTAACCTCACACAGCAAGCTCTGCTACACCTCCATCCTGCCCTGTATCTCTACTATTCCTGACCTCACACACACACAGCTCTGCTACACCTCCATCCTGTCCTGTATCTACTATTCCTGACCTCACACACAGCTCTGCTACACCTCCATCTGCCTGTAATCTATTACTATTCCTGTAATGACCTCACAACACACAAGCTCTGAAAACTCCATGCTGCTGTCACTAGTATCTCTACTATTCCTGATCTCACACACACAGCTCTGCTACACCTCCCTCCTGTCCTGTATCTCTACTATTCCTGTACTGACCTCACACACACAGCTCTGCTACACCTCCATCCTGTCCTGTATCTCTACTATTCCTGTACTGTCCTGTATCTCTACTATTCCTGTACTGTCCTTACACACACAGCTCTGCTACACCTCCATCCTGTCCTGTATCTCTACTATTCGTGTCCTCACACACACACAGTTCTGCTACACCTCCATCCTGTCCTGTATCTCTACTATTAATGACACTCACGACACAAGCTCTGCATACACCTCACTCCTGTCATATATTCTTACTATTCCTGTCCTCACACACACAGCTCTGCTACACACACATCCTGTCCTGTATATCTAACTTACTCCTGTCCTCACACACACAGCTCTGTGCACCTCAATCCTGTCGTGTATTCTACTATTCCTGTCCTCACACACACAGCATCTGCTACACCTCCATTACCTGTCCTGTATCTCTTCTATTCCTGTACTGACCTCACAGACACAAGCTATGCTACACCTCCATTCCTGTCCTGTACTCTCTAAAATTTTCCTGACCTCACTCACACACAGCCCTGCTGCACCTCATCTTGTCCTGTATCTCTACTATTTAACTCCTGACCTCACACACACATCTCTGATACAACCTCCATTCTGTCCCTGTTATCTCTACCTATTCCTGGACCTCACACACTCAGTTCCCTGCTACACTCCATCTGTCCCTGTATTCTCTCACTATTCCTGACTCCACACACACAGCTATGCTACACCTCTCCATCCTTGCTCGTATTATACTTTTCCTGACTACTCACACACAGCTCTGCTAATCCTCCTTACTGTCCTCGTATCTCTACATATTCCTGTACTGTACCTCACATCACACAGCTCTGCTACATACTCCATCCGTCCTGTTACTCTACTTATAACTGACCGAACACACACTGCTCTGCTACACCTCCATCCTGTCATGTATCTCTACTATTCCTGACCTCAAACACACTGCTTGCTACACCCATCTGTGCTGTATCTCTTACTATTCCTGACCTCACACACACAGCTCTGCTACACCTCCATCCTGTCCTGTATCTCTACTATTCTGACCTAACACAACACAGCTCTTGCTACACCTCAATCCTGTGCTGTATCTCTTACTATTCACTGACCTCACACTACAGCTCTGCTTACACCTCCAATCCGTTGTATCTATACTATTCCTGACCTCACCAACCAGCTATGCTGCACCTCCCTCTCCTGTCCTGTATCTATTACTATTCCTGTCCTCACTACCACACAGCTCTAGCTACACTCCATCCTGTCATGTATCTCTTACTATTCTGACCTCACACACACAGTCTGCTAACACCTACCATCCTTCCTGTGTCTCTACATATTCCTGTCCTCACACACAGCTCTACCTACACCTCCTATCCTGTCATGTATCTCTACTATTCCTGTCCTCCCACACCACAGTCTCTGACTACACCTCATCCTGCCTGTATCTCTACTATTCCTGTACTGTCCGTCAACAAACACAGCTCTGCTACACCTCCATCCTGTCATGATCCTCTATATTCTGTAACTGTCGTCACAACACAGCTCTGCTCAACCTCCATCCTGTACTGAATCTCTACTATATCATGACCTCACCACAACAGCTTCTGCTACACCTCCATACTGTCCTCTATCTGTACTATTCCTGTACTGTCCTCACCCCACACAGCTCTGCTACACCTCCATCCTTACTGTATCTTACTATTCCTGTCCTCACAACACAAGTATGGCTTCACCTCCATCCTGTCCTGTTTCTCTACTATTCCTGACCTCACTACACACAGCTTCTGTACACCTCCATCCTGTCCTGTATCTCTACTATTCTGACCTCCACAGCACAGCTTGATACACCTCCATCCTGTCCTGTATCTACTATTCCTATCCTCACACACACAGCTCTGCTACACCTCCATCCTGTCTGTATCTACTACTTTTCCTAGAACCTCACACACAAAGCTTGTACACCTCATCCTGTCCTATATCTCTATTATTTCCTGTTCCTCACACACACAGCTCTGACTTGCACCTCCTTCCTGTACTGTATCTCTACTATTCCTGTCCTCACACACAGCTCTGCTACACCTCCATCCTGTCTGTAATCTTAATATTCCTGTCCTCACACACACAGTCTGCTAACACCTAATCCTGTCCTGTATCTCTACTATTCCTGACCTCACACACACAGCTTCTGTACACCTCCATCCTGTCTGTATCACTCTACTTTCCTGTACTGACCTCACACACACAGCTCTGCTACACCTCCATCCTGTCCATTATCTCTACTATTGCTGTCCTCACACACAGCTCTGCTACACCTTTATCCTGTCCTGTACCTCTATATTCCCTGACCTCACACACACAGCTCTGCTACACCTCAATTCCTGCTACTGTATCTCTTATCTATTCCTGTCCTCACACCACAGCTCTGTTTTACAAACTCACATCCTGTCCTGTATCTCTTCTATTCTGACCTCCACACTCACAGCTGCTGCTACACTCCATCCTGTCCTGTTATCTCTACCTATTCCAAGAACTCACACACACAGCTCTGCTACACCTCACTCCTGTCCATGTATTATATATATTCCTGTCCTCACACACACAGCTCTGCTACAACCTTTATCTGTCCTGTACCTCTACATTTTTACTGTCCTAATCACACACCAGCTCGGCTCACCTCCATCCTGTTCTGTATCCTCTCTATTCCTGACCTCACCACACACAGCTCTGCTTCACTCATTCCTGTCCTGTATCTCTACTATTTCCTGTCCTAACACACACAGCTCTGCGTACCCTCCATCCTGTCCTGTATCCTTACTATTCCTGTGCTGTACCTCACAAACACAGCCCTGCTACAACTCCATCCTGTCCTGTATCTCTATTATTCCTGTCCTCACACACACAGCTCTGTTACACCTCATCCTGTCCCTGTATCTCTACTATTCCTGTCCTCACACACACAGCTCTGCTACACTTCCATCCTGTCCTGTATCTCTACTATTCCTGTCCTCACACACACATCTGCTAACACCTCCCTCATGTCCTGTATATCTTCTATTCCTGTACTGTGCTCACACACACAGCTCTGCTACACCTCCATCCTGTCCTGTATCTCTACTATTCCTGCTCACACACACAGCTTGAAACACCTTCCATCCTTGCCCTGTATACTTACTATTCGGTACTGTCCTCACACACCGCTCTGCTACCACCTCCATCCTGTACCTGTATCTTACTTTCCTGACCCACAATACAGCTTCTGCTACAAATCCATCCTGTCCTGTATTATATATTCCAGACCTCACACACACAGCTCTGCTAACACCTCCATCATGTCCTGTAT
>JAODAL010057622.1:0-22570 GCA_025379985.1 Phyllomedusa bahiana
GGCGCGGGGACTTTTACCCCGATGTATGAGTGCACTTTCGCGGGGGGGAAGCATAGGGCGCGCCGACAGCGCCTTTGTCCCCCGCACTTCGCTTCAACGCGGGCGAGGCGCGGCGGGACTTTACAATTGTTGAGCCCCCCCCCGGGCGCGACATAAATTTAGGCGCAGATTCCGCCGGAAACTGGCGGAAAAACGGCGCCCTGACCGGGGGTTTTTCATACATGTCCCCCATAGGGTTTTTTTTCCCCCGGCAAACAAAACGCAGTAAAACATAAAGTCATTGCGCAGGCTTACTTCAGCCTTTTATAAAACGCGCAATCAAGGTAAATCCAGATTAAAAAAATAAACAAACATGACTCCCCGTGTGGCTGGTTTTCCTTTGTAGGAGCCCCACAGGTTGTTCGGGGGTTTCCGTAGCAGATCCCTCTCCTGCTCAGCACTTTTGGGAAAAAACTTCCCAAACCTCCTTGAGATCGGGGTTAACTCTTCACCGGTCTCTCCTGCACGGGTTTTAAAGGGCCCCTAGGGTACCGGTAAAGCCTGGCCCGGGGAGGGGTGAACGGCCCCCCCACCCTCTAAGCCTTTTAAAAAAAAGCAGCCCAATAAAGCTGCACAGCAGCTATGCAAATTTTTCAACCCCTTACGAAACCATGGTTCCTATCTCTACTGCTCTTTTCCCCCACCAAGCGGTTCCCTTGGGGGGCCCCACTAGTGCAGTTTCTCTTGCTGCCATTCTGGTTTTGGAAAGACCCCGGTTCCTACTGGGTCGGCCTCCCTGACATCCTGGAACTTCCTTCCATTTTCAGCATAAACTAGGGGGCATACCTTTCCCCCACTATCTTTCCTGCTGGTTGCTTACACTATTCTCAGCTCTAGGAGTTAAAATTAGATTATTATATTTCCCATTGGGATAAGAGGCAAAAGTCTTCCCATTTAGGGAATTGACGAGTAATCCATCATCAAGGTGTCTTTTTTATATCTTGTATCGAATGAGAAACTCTCCTTCAATGCTCTTTCATTTCCACATTTTTATTAATATGACCCACTTATGTGTTATTATTTTAGATATATGGGAGACAAGAACATGTTAGTAAAGCAGAAAGAAAATGTTGACAATTTTATTCAGTAAGAGTAGAATTAACAATTCCAGACTAAACAACTAATATACGGTAGTATTTCCAGAAGCTAAATAAAATGGTTTAAATGTCTTTTATGTCAATACAAAAAGGTTTTAAAACAGTTTAGAACATTCTAAAACAAAAAAAAATTTTTTGTTATTTTTTTCATTACCAATTCACAACCATTCCCATTCCGTTGCTCTGTTTTTTGGTTCTTTGGCACAAAACCTGTGATCTCTGCAGATAATCACTGACTGTAAAGGGCCACCACTGTGACCAGTAATTAACTGCAGTGGTTAAATGACCCATGTCAAGACCAACCAGAAAGTAGAAGCCAGAAGAAGAGCTGGTGAATCAATAAGGAATGACTTTTTTGTTTTTCATTTTACACTGGGCTGATCCATTTAAATTAAAATGTTAAATCTGGACAACCCTGTAAAGCTTACCACTAAATTCATTTGAAAGTACAACTCATTTAAACCCCATAAAAACACATCTTAACTAGCAAATACACCCATAACTTGTGGAACAATGTTTTTCAATTTTTTTTTTATGATTTCCAATGGCTTTTTTTGTAAAAAACCAAAAATTCCAATGTCGCAAATTTTCCCTCTGAAAAATTTTGTAGTGGTATATGACCAATATTAATGCAAGTTTTAACAATTTAAGCTATTTTGTTAAATTTCTTTTTAAAGACCGGGTGCCCAAAAAAATCTACTAGCAATTTTTTTTTATTTTTTTATTAATTTTTTTTTTTAAGCGCCATTGTTTTTCCAGGGTCTGTAATTCGAGGGGTTACATACAAAAACTTTAAGTCAAACGAGTACAGTGTAAGTGATAATGGGCAATTGGCCAAAAAAGAGGGAGGGGACCCTACCCCGGAGGGCTTTTTCAATCACAAGGAGGGGGAAAGAGAAGGAGGGGGGGGCGGAAATTTTTGTGGGGAAATTTGTGACAAGGTTTGTTAAAGGGTTTTAGGCAAGCCGAAAAATGGTTTTTTGGGTTTTCTTTTTTGGTGGTGGGAAAGTGGGGGGTCTGATGTGTTGGGCAGTGAGTTCAAGAGTTGGGTGAAGACGGGGGGAAAAATCATGGAGACGGTTTGGAGGGGGGGTAAGGGGAGACAAAGGAGAAAGTCCTGTGAGGAGCGGGAAATGGGGGGGGGGGAGATATTTGGGGAAATTGGGGGCAGAGATGTAGGGAGGGGAGATTTTGGGAGAGCCTTGCAGGGTCATGGATCTTTACTTAAAAAGGAATTTCGCTGGGCAATGGGAAAGGGCCAGTGAAGGGATTGGCAGAGCGGAAAAAGGAAAGGGGGAGAGCGGGGAGAGGGGTTTGGATAAAAACGGGCAGCAAAAGTTAAGGAGGGAAAATGGGGGGGCCCGGGGGGGCTAGCTGGGAGGCCCCCAGAGCAGGATGTTGCAGTTGCCCTAGGCGGGGGAAATGACAAGGGCATGGCCCAGCTTTTTTTGGGTATTAACTTATTAAGGGAATGGGGGTGTTTGTGGGGTAGAGATTTTTTTTTTCAGGGTTGGGAGGCGGAAGGTTTGGGAGGGGGATTTTTTGGGGAGGGGTTTGGTTTTTGAAGAAGAGGGGGGTTTAGGTTTTGGCCCCAAGGCACGGATTTGGGGGGGCCACCGGTGAAGGGGGTTTAACACCCGGGTTTGACTGTAAAAAGATAGATCAGGGGCGGGGGAAGATTTGGATGGTGGAAAGTTAAATGATTTCTGTTTTCTCCACATTTAGTTTTAGGAGACGTGGAGAAAAAAGGAGGAAATGGAGGACGGAAAAGTCAGGGAAAATCCGGGAGGGGGTGGGGGAGAAGGAATCCCACGGGCCGGGAGATGTTAGAGTTTGGGCATCGTAAAGCTTAAAGGTTGGAAAGGGAAAGCCATGTGAGGCTATGAGCTAACCGGGGCCGGGGGGGTTTTTGGAAAAGAAAGAGTAGTGGGCCCAAGGACTGCCCCTTGGGGGACACAGACAGAAAAGGGGGGTTTTTGGGGGAGGGGGAGGGGTGGACCCGGGGAAGGGAGGACGCTGAAAGGGCCCGATCAGTGAGGGGGCGGAGGAGACCCCAGGAAAAGGGGCCCAAAAGGGGTCTGTGAGCCGATGTGGAAAGGTTAGGGGAAAAAAATTTTTTGGAAGGGGAAAATTTGGGGGGAAAAAAGGGGGTTTCGACCAGTGCCCCAAAGGCCAGGGGAAAAGGGGGCAGGGGTTAAGAGGGTTTAGGAGTTTTTATTAGGTGCCTGGAGGGGGTTTGAAAGGGGGCATTAAGGGGGGGCAGTGGAGGAGGGGGCCCGAAAATTATTGGACGGGAGAAGGGGGGGTCAAGGGTTTTGGGTTTTTTTTGGGGAAATTGGGGAGTGATATTTTAGCATTTTTTAAAGAGGGAAAGGGGAAGAAAGGCCAGGGGTTTTAAAGTGTTTGGTTAAAGGAGAGGGGTGGGGGGCTGGGGGGAAAGAAGCACTGGGTTGGGGTGGGGTGTGGGGAGGGGGGCAGTGGGTTTCGGACAACGGGGGTGTGAATTGGTTTTTGGACAGTAAAGAGGAGAGCTTGTCATGAGTGACCGGGGGGGAAAAGAAAATTTAAAAGGGGGAAAAGGCGGGTTTGCAAGGGAAAAGGAGGGTGTTTGGGGGGGGACGGGGGGGGAGGGGGTAATTTTTCCTTCTGATGTGGTTGATTTCCAAAGGAATGAATGGCAAATTTGTCTGCTAAAAGGTTGGGGATGGGGGGGGGGGGGGGTTTTGGGGGAGGGGAAAAAGAGAGTTGAAGGTTTTGAAAAATTGCTGGGGTTGGGGGGACGGGGAAAGGATATGAGAGTGGTGAAATGTCCTTTTTGGGGTTGAGGCAAAATGGGATTAAATTGTCTGCGTGGTTTTTGTTTTTTTAAAAGGCAAAAACCCTTCAGTGGAGGTGAGTTTTCTTCCAGCTTTTTTGTTGGGCAGCTCGGGAAAGCTGCCTCGGGGGTTTAGTGGGTCTGTTTTAACGCCGGGGGGTTGGGGTTTGATTTTGCGGGTTCTTTTGTGTGTGAGAGGAGCAAACTGAGTAAAGGGGGGCAGTGTGGTATTGTATGATTGTAGAAAAAAAGTGGGGGCTGTGCTGGTTTCATTAAATGGGGTAGATAGGGAAAGAGGAGAAAGGGGATTCAAGGGGAGAGTGGGGTGGGTTGAGGTTTTTTGGTGGGGTTCCCCTTTTTGGGTCTTTACTGGATTTTGAGACAGGAGGACAGGTGGGGGGGAGATTTTGGTTTGGGGGTAACCAAGGTTTGGCCCAGATATAGGGGGGTGGAGAGTTAGAGATGTCGATGGGGGGGCCCGGGAGGGGGGGTGAAGATGAGGCCAGTGTGTGTAATCTTTTGTAGTGGTTTCCTGAGGTCCACTGGGAGGGGTTTCGAAGGGGAGAAAGAGTAAAAGGGGAGTTTGTTGGAAGCTGAGGGGGGGGGGTTTTTTCGTTTGGGGGGATTTTGAAGTCCCCCTTTTTATAGGGGGGTGTTGGGTTTAAAGGGAAGAGTGGAAAAAGCCAGGAAGAAAAGGGTGGTTTAAGAAAGGAAAGGGGGACGGGGCCCCCGGGGGGGTCGTAGACAAAGGGGCCCCCACTTTGGAGGTCGGGGGGGGCGTAGAATTTTGGACAGAGTGCACTTGGGAAGGAGAAAAAGGTTGGGGTAAAGGAAAAGGGCAGAGTTGGAGGGGGAGAAAGGGGAAACCAGGTGCAGACAGGAGGAGGCCAAAAAACCTCTACCATGTTTTGTTACCAGGGGCGGGGGGTGTGGGTAATTTGGGGGGCCCGCAAAAAGAGAGGGGGCGGGCGGGGGAGACTGTGTAAAGGGGGGGCCCAACCAGGTTTCATTCGCCCAAGGGGAAGAGTTAATTTTGCGTGAGATGAAAAAGGGAATGTATGTATGGGAGTTTATTACAAAACGGACCCGCCCCAATTCCAGAAAAGCCCCAAGGAGAGGGATGGGGGGAAAAGGGCCCGGGAAGGGTTGTGTATTGGTTAAAGGGGAATTGGGCGGAATTATTTTAAGGGGTTTTGAGTCTGTTCGAGGGGGCAGAGTCTTTTGGGGGGGAAGGTCTGGGGGGGGCCCGGGGTTTGGGGGGGTTTTAATGCCCCCCGGAAGCCAGAAGGGGGCAGTGAGGGGGGTGAGTGGGTGGAAAGTAGGTTTAGACTGTGGGTTTTGGCGGGTTTGTATGGGGGCGGGGGGCTTTTAATTTGTGAGGAAAAAGTTGGGGGCAGGCAGACAGGGGGTGGGGGGTAAAATTTGCAGGGGGGAGATGTATAGTTAAATTTGTCCGGGCGAGGGAAAATTGGGGATAAGCAATAAGTGTGGGGGGAAGTGGAGATTGCGTTAATGGGGAAAAAAAGAAGAGCCATAGTTTAGACCCACAGTTAAAACATTAATGTCGGCTGGGACAGTTGGTGGGGGGCACTTCTGGCTGGGACATTGATGGAGGCACTCTCTGGCTGGGCATTTTGGTTGGTGGTACTTTTCGGGCGGGGACAGTTATGGGGGCGCTTTTTCTGGTGGGACAGGTATGGGGGCGCTTTTTTGGGGCGGGGACAGTTGTTTTGGAAAAAAAGGCGCTCTCTGGCTGGGACAGGTGATGGAGGCACTCTTGGCTGGGAAAAGGTGAGGGGAGGCGCTCTCATTACTATATATTAATAGCTGTATTTTGTACTTTAAGTGTTCTGTGTTTGAAATTGTGCATTAAAATATTGGATGAACATTATTTAAAAAATTTTTGGGGGGGGTTTTTTCCAAATTTTTTAACCCTTTTCCCAAAAAATTGGCTTAAAAGGGTATTTCCCTTAAGGGGAAGGGGGAATTGTTTCTTAAAAATGGACGGGGCGGGGTACCCCCTGGACATCATGGGCCCAAAAGTAAAAATATACAGAAATTTTAAAAGCAAAAAAAAAAAAAAACACTACCAGGATTGGGAGTAAATTTTTTTCACCTTGCCTTCCAAAAAACAAATTTAAAATGCCTTTTTCCCCCCAAAAAAAAAATTTTACCGAAAAAAATTAATTATTAAAAAAAAAAGCCTCTGCACCGCAACTTTTCACCGAAAAAAAAAAAAGGGTTTTTGGCGAAAACAAAAAAATTGAAGTAAAAGGGGTAAAAAGGAAAAAAAAAAAAAGGAAATTACAAATTGGGGGATTTTTCGTTGAACTTTCCCACCTACGAGTAAAAAACTCCCTGTCATTTATACCGCACGGTTGGGGAAATGTGAAAAAAAAAAAAATTTTAAAAAGCCCAAACCAAAAAATGCTGTATTTTGTTCAAAAACACCCTGCCAAAAAAAAAAATTTTAAAAAAAAGCAATTTAAAGCATCAATTGAACCCCAAAAAAGAAACCGTCTTAAAAACTAATTTTAATTTAAAATTTTTATCATTGGGAATTGTAAACCGATCTCAAAGAAAAATTAATTTTGGTAATGTATAATCTAGAACCAAAGTTGGGACATGTATGAAAAACACGGCGACACTGATGAAAAACTGGGGGAATTCCCTTTTTTTATTTGGCCAAAATAAGGGGGGCCCCCCTCACATTAAAAATTTTGGGGGACATTCGGGGGGGGCCACCCCCCCGAAAAGACCCCATGGAAAATTTGGGCTGCCTGTCGGAGTTCTAAAAGGGCCGCCACTTTTTTGGGCCAAATTCAAAGCATGTGGCGGAGATTTCTAATTTTGGTGCGTTCCCGCCCCAAGGGAAAGCCCCTTTTATTTTTTGGGGGAAACTTGCGCCTAACGTGGGTTTTTTCTTTTGGGAAACGGGGGGTCGGGAACCACAGGGAAGGTGCATTATACGCCCGAAAACAGGCGAAAAGGCCGATAAAACATGTCCCCCCCAAAAAGGCCAGTTCTTTTAAAAAGTTTTTAAAACAATGTTGTATGCACCAGAATTTTTTGGGGTTTTTTTTCTACTACGGATCTTTAAATTTTTTTACATTTTTGTTCCACAAAGACCAAAATCAGGCTTAAAGGGAAACCACTTTTAATTCGTCTTGCTGTTCCAGCAGTAATTGGGGCTCTAAATTTTTGCCGGTTTCCCCCAAAACTTAAATGTGTAAAAATCACACGGGGTGTGGGGGCGGCATGCTTCCGAAAAGCCCCCCATATTTGGGGGGCATTACAAAGTTTCCCTGGGGGGGCAGCAAAATGCGATCTTTGGAGTTTTGGGTGCTTAATTTTGGGCTTTTGAGAACAGCACTGCAACAGTTTTTTTTTTGGGGGAAAAAATTGGGCACCCCAAATTTTCTGGCCCCACCCTGTACATACATGGGCAAATTATTAAGTTTTTTTTATACCAAATGGGCGAAGTTTTTTAAAATAAAGAACCAAAAAAAAAATGAAGGAACTGCATGTTTCCCCCCTTTTTTAAAGGCACAGTTTTCTTTAAAAAAAAATGTGAAAAACATGCCCCCCCTTAGGAGGGGGTTAATTTTGGGGTGTTGAATGCCAAATTGGGGTGCCTTCTTTGGGAAAGGGTTTCATCTTTTCCCAAAAACCAGTTGTGCCCCTCCCCTTTTACGCCCTGCCTTTCCCCACAAAAAACAGTCTGCACCCACATATAAAAGTAATGCTGAATTTGGGGGAAGGGAATTTTTTTAACAAATTTTTGGGGGGCTTTTTTAAGGGTTCCTTTTTGAAAATGGGAAAAAATTTTTCAGCTAAAATTGCAATTTTTGGTAAAAAAAAAAAAAATTTTATCATTTTTTTACAGCCTTAAAAGCTAAAAAAAAAAAAATTTTGAAAGGGCTTTTGGGGTTTTAAAATTTTCACTACACCCCCGGAAATAAATTTTTTAAGGGGTTTAATTTTCCAAAAATGGGGTCTTTTTTGAGGTATTTAAATTAAAATTTTTACAAAAACCTTTAAGGGTCCTACAGAAAATCAAAAAACAAAAATTTGCCCCAAAAGGGAGGTGCCCCCCAATTTTCTCTGAGGCCCGTGTTTGAGTCAAATAGGGCCACAAAAGGGGTATTTCTAAAAAAAAGCAGAATTGGGGGAAACCAGATTTGGGGTGCATTTCCCCGGGTTTTTAATTTTCCCTGTTTGAATTAATAATGGATAAAAATGGAAAAAAAAACTGCAAAAAAAAAGGGGAAATGTTTAAATTTCATCTCATTTTTTCCCAGAATTTTTGAAACACCTAATGGGTTAATAAAAATTTCTTTAAAAAAGTGTAGTTTTTGATGAAAGTAATTTTAAAGGGGGGATTTCAAATTCTGGGCCCCCTCAAAACTTTGGGGAAATTTTTTCTAAAAAAATTTGTGTTAAAAAATTAAAAGACATTTAAAATATGATTTCAAAAATTTTTGTAAAAAGGCCACTTTTTTTTAAAATTTTTCATGAATTTTTTTTGGATGTAAAGGATGGTTGTATTTTGGATTGTATGGGCCAAAAATTTAATTTTTTAAAACAATCTGTCACGAAAAAAATTTTGTTGAACACCCTGGATAGGGGGTTAAAAAATATTTTAAAAAAGTTATTTACATTTAAAGGGGTCGTGTCAGAATTTAATAAATGGGGCCCTGTCAAAAGCGGTCAAAACCGGCTTTCAGGAAATTAAAAGCATTTTAGAATAAGGGGTATTTTTCACTACGGCGTAATTGCGGGCCATGTAAGTACGGCCGGGAATTTTCGCCGGGTGCTTTGGGAGTTGTGCTAGTACGTGCGTACTCCCACGGAAAAGGGCGGCCCACAGCCCGCCGGCCCCATTGACATTCATTATTTGCGGCTCATATTCGCCGCACGTAATTGATATGTCACTTAGCTCCCTGCGCGTACAATACGATCATATTGTATGAAGCCGGGGAAAAGGAAGGCCGAAAATCCATAGTTCTCCGTGAGAACTATGGATTACCGTAATTTAGGCACGAATCTCGCTCATATTAGTGCCAAAATACGACACGAAATGTGTGGCGAAATTTGCCTGTGTGAACATACCCCAACAGGGAACTGAGAATCAATGTGATTGTTACTGTGTAGCTTTCTCTCATTTGTACACTGCTATTGGGAGCACACAGAGAGATGCTGCCACCTCTCAGGTGTAAAAACTGGATCCAGTGTTTTACAGGACTAGATGTGTAAAGTGTTTAACAACAGGCAGTCACTGAAGATGTGGTATACTGCCGTGTTTCTTTTTTAATGGGGGACAAGGGAGAAAATAAAACACAGGGTGGATTTCAAGTAATGAATATATTAGAGAAAGTTAATAAGATTTACAAGACTAGTAATTACTGTTGAGAAGCTAATAACAGAAGGTATACTTTAAATTAATAATTTTTACTATTTGAAATTAATCCTGCATTTATAATGAAATTCCCAGGATAATAATAAAAACATTTTAAAATAAAACGTGATGTAGATTTATTGTATGAAATTCCAAAAGATAATTGTGAGTATTAGCGCAGATAGGCCAATACATTTTGATAGCAACCAGTGTTGTGCTTCAGATTTATGTCAAACTAAATACAAGTCTGAGGCTGACAAGCATGAAAATTGTCTTGGTCTAAGACTTTCTTTGTTGCCCATATCAACCAATCAGAGCCCCCCCTTTTATTGTTTCAGAGCACTACATGGAATGATAGGGGAACTGTGATTGGTTACAAAGAAAGTCTTAGACCGAGACAGTTTTCATACATGTGACCCTAAATGCTTTAAACTGGGTCGGCCTGAATCTAGTTTTGCCAGTATTTGCAAAAAATCAATTGTAACTTTAAATCGGGCTTAGATAAAAACATTTTTTTTTTTACCAGATTAGAACGGTTTATCTTAGCCAGTCCTGGGTTCTTCCAGTCTCATGGCACTGTCACTCTGCTATCACTTTCAGCTCACATCACTTCCAGTCCAGTTTCACAACCTAATGTGTTGCTGGGCTAGAAGTGTTATTAGATAGAAATGACAGCAAACAGTAGCAGATACTTGTTTCAAATTAGTACCAAGATTTATTGAAAGTCTTATAAATATAAAACTCCAGACTGTTAGAAGTTTGTTACTTGCGATTTCGCTGGCAGACGTCCATAGTAAGCGGCAACAAAGTATTAATTTTCACAGCATCACATTGCACATGAATAGCCTGGCTTCTCCATCTTGGAGCAAACGCATCACGCAGGCGGGTGTAGCGCGAACGTGTGCAACGTTTCAGGGGAGACTTCCCTCTTTCTCAAGAAGCAGCATTTTCAAAAGCCCTCACCTACGTATGACAGTGTAACCTTATAAACAATAGTCACCAAATAATATACCTATACATGGAGCAAATCTACCATATGAATGATTGTTACTAAAAAAAAACTCCCCTACAACACCAAGACCCAAAACTATTACTACTTAAGGATCAAATAATATTGCCAGACCATGGCCAAACGCGACCACCACATGTGACTATTAGTTGTACACAGGCCATACAGGGACTATATAGTGGTATAAACTAGAAGTATATAGGTTCTGCAGAAATATAAGCGATTACCTTTAGTGACTTACAGGAAAGATGTTTTCTGATCAAAGTCATTCACTTTACCTTTTCTTCTCCATCCAGTCCAGACCACCATGATGACTTCTCCCGATCATGACTCGTCTCTGCATAATTTACCACACAAACATTTTAGAATTCTCACTTTTCCAGCACATATATATATTATCTACCTACTGGGGCTATGATATAAAAGCTAGGTGTCTGCTGTGGGGCATGGAGAGTCAACCATCACTCCTTTATATGCCCACATTAGGTAGGTTTATAGACCCCCTCCCAGTAGGTAGGTATATAGGTTTCCTCAGTAGGTTGGCAATAGAATCCCCCAGTTGGTATATAGATAACAGGGCACCCAATATATATAGGTAATAGGGTCCCCCAGTATAAAGATAGGTAATAGGGACCCTACTACATAGATAGGTAATAGGACCCGCAGTATATAGATAGGTAATAGGGACCCTAATATATAGATTGGTAATAGGGCCCCTAGATATAATGGGGACATTTGTAAATTAGGGCCCCCAGTTATATATAATATAGTTATATGATTAATAATAGGGCCCCCAGTATATAAAGATAAATAATAGGGCCCCCAGTACATATAGGTAGGTAATAGGGCCCCCAGTACATATAGGTAGGTAATAGGGTCCCTAGTACATGTAGGTAGGTAATAGGGCCCCCAGTATACAGCTGGACAGGTAATATGGCCCCTGGTATACAGCGAGGCAGTTAATATGGCCACCAGTATACAGCTATGCAGGTAATATGGCATATATAAAATAAAAAATACCAGTTCTCACCTTCTCCCTCTCACTGAATCTCCCGCTGGGCTCCATCTTCTTCCCGGGACAGGCGGCGGGGCGTCATCATTCCGCACAGGCAGCTGATGACGTACTCACACTTCCCATGCCTGATACCCCGGAGTGCGTGCTCTCTGCTCCACAGAGCACATACAGTTGAAGAGACCATCGGCACTTCAGTCTCTCCGCAGCAGCCTAGAGTCCAGCGAGGTCCGGGGCAACAGTAGTTTTATCCAGGGCTTGTGCCCCAGATAAAACTGCCTAGCGACGCCCCTGCTGATGTCAGGGGATGGCAGAGAACACACAAAACCTCTTTAGTTTTGGGCCCAAACTGGTAGATTTTTAAACCCTAGAAAGCCCTTTTCCATAGTAGTTCTATATGGACCACAGATACAATTAATGGTTTTATTATGTCTTTTTCCGCACAAAATGTTCTAGGCCTTTGTTTTAAACTATATGTACATTTTGCATTATAAATAGCCTTTGTTAAATACAATACAATGATGCCTAAGCTATTATAGGCAAGGTTTTGATTAAAACTTGACTAAAACAGTAATTCCTTACTCTAGTAGAAATGATGTAACATTAATTGAAGGAGAAACATACACATTATTTTTGGCCTACATTTCTACTGTTGTTTTCTTGAAATGTCTAAAAATAAGAAGATAGCGAGTGATGTTCAGAAAACATTCCCAAAAATTATATTATGTTTTTACAATACATACAGTACATGAAAAACATATGGAACCAAATTTACTGTTGGTCTAAAACTCAGATTTATAGAGAGACTCATGCTATTTAATGAATTTGGTAAATCTTTAGACTTCTTTAGCTTTCGTAGACAGCCATGAGTTGATTTACTTTTCAATCAGAATTTTGGTGTATTGTTGGTGCAATGTAACTACGGCCTCTTCCCCAGAAACATTACACAGTCTCCAATTGACCACAGATGTCAAAAAATGTCTTAGGTGACAATAAAAATGTGTCTGTGACAAATTACAACATGCACCACATTTCAGCACATTTTAAAGACACTTTTCTAGCATAACCAAAAATTTTACGGAGTGCAGGGATTTGCCCCCCACAAGCGATGACGTAAGCCACGCCAGGGAAGGGAATCTAAGTAGGCCCGGTTTTCACCAGGCCCGCCGAAAGCGGATGGATTGCTGCGGTGGATTCTCCCAGGTCGCTCCCCCTGACGTGATTTGCTTGGGTGGCACCCATTTTGCGTGGTACAAAAATTTAAGCGGTCGTAGTCGGGACAGGGGAAAGTTTTAGGGCAGGCGCAATGGTTCGTGTAAGGGACGGAGGCAGAAGGTACGTACACAGTAAACGGGGCAAGACACTTTTTGGGGCGCTTCCTTCCAGGGGGCAAGGACTATCATTCGGCAAAGGGGTTTGGGGAAGAGGGAGGGCTTAAATGGGGCCGCCCGGGGAAACCCAACACCGGCATGTCCCCCTTTAATCTCCCGGCAGTGCCCCTCGGGCCGCTCTAGAGGGGGCCTGCCCCGGCCGGCAGCAGGGGCGCGCGCCAGGAGGGGGGCCCAGGGGTTTGGGACGGGTAAGTGCGCCCCAGACGTTCCGGGGTTCCCTGCGGCCGAGCGGGGGGCCGCGGCATCGGCCACGTAGGAGGTGCGCGGCTTTGCAGGTTTCTGCGCCCCCGACCGGGGGTCGCAGGGACACCCGTAACACACAATAATAAATGTGCGTTATGACTATGGTTTGGACCATATGATGTGAGTTTTCATATAGGTAAAAGATAATTGTTCCACATTACTGTTAGATCTATTATATTTTCATATGCGTATTGCATCCAATTCTGGGTGTTAGACTGGGCTGGCATCTAAAGAGTGTGAAAATAGTGAACTGTTACCCTAGTAGGCCCAGGCATTGTGACTAATGAGGTTAAGGGTTTTTTTTTGTGATCCCTCATTCAAAATTTGAAAGTTGGGTTGTCTTTAGTGTTTTTTAAGGAGTACCATACTTTAGGCATGTCATAAGAGATGGCTGTGCATTTTTATTTGTATATTGCAATATACACTCACCGGCCACTTTTTTTTGGTACCCCTGCCCAACTGCTCTTAACACTTAATTTCAATCACCAATCCAGGGCGGCAACTCAGTGCATTTAGGCATGTAGCATGGTAGACATCCCCTCAGTTAAAACCCCGAGAATCGTATGGGAAAGAAAGGTGTTTTGGGGAGTGCCTTTGAACGGGCATGGTTGTTGGTCCCCAGAAGGGTGGTCTGGTATTTCAGAAAATGCTGATCTCCTGGGATTTTCAGCAAAAAATCTCTGGGGTTTTACAGAAAAATGGTCCGAAAAAGAAAAAACATCCAGTAAGCGGCAGTCCGTGGGGGGAAATGCCTTGTTGATCCCAGAGGTCAAAGGAGAATGGGCAGACTGGTTCGAGTGATAGAAAGGCAACATGATCAAAAGCCACCCTTAAAAACCAAGGTAGGCAGAAGAGCATATCTGAACCACAGTACGGCGAACTTTAGGCAGATGGGCTACAGCAGAGAAACCACCCCAGTGCCACTCCTTTTCAGCTAAAACGGGAAACTGAGGCTCCAAATTTTGCCAAGCCATCAAAATTGGGACAGTAGAAGATTGGGAAAAAATTTGCCGGGTCTGATGAGTTCGATTTCTTAAGACATTCGGATGGTAGGTCAGAATTTGGCTAAAAACATGAAAGCTGGATCCCACCTCCCTTGTATCAACGGTCAGGTGGGGGTGGTGGTTTTTCTGGGTGGGGAATATTTTCTTGACACTCTTTGGGCCCCTTGGTCCCAATTGAGCATTTTTGAAACCCCTTGTGGAATCTATGCCCGAAAAATTTGAGGCATTCTGAAGGCAAAAGGGGGTCCAACCCATTAATAGCATGGTGTACCTAATAAAGTGGCCGGTGAGTGTATAGCTATTCCAATACATCATAGTTAGATACAATAGTTAAATAATTGAAAAAAAATTAACCCAGTTGCGTATGTTTTTTTACTTTACAGAAAACTGTAAAAAATGGCAGAGCATTTTTCCCTTTCCGATGAAACACAGACTAAAGATTAAACTAGAATTTCAATGTAAATTTCTTACACCGTATACATCAAAATGATGCAAAATAGCAGCTCGTTCCACAAGTAACAAAACTACAAATCTTCTACATAGACATACAGATATTGCACAGACAAATTCGGTAGTGAACATTGTGGCATCTTATCTTAACATTTTTATGTATTTTGTATTTACTGTGGTCTAAGAGAAGGTAAGACGTGATTTGATACACTCCCAAGTTAACAATTCATATTTATATTAAAAAGAAACTTTTTATTCCTACTTCACTTCTAATTATTATAAATTATATATATATAATATATATTTATATTTTATATATATATATTTTATATTTTTAAAATATATAATATAATATTATATAAAATAAATATAAATGTGTATGTGTATGTATATAAATACACCACATAAGGGGTAATATATAATATATAAAACATTGCTCTGTGGACATGCAGAAATAAACACCGTTTGATTTTTTTTCACCACATTCTGGAGTGCTGCAATTTTTCTTGCTATATGTATGAGGACTTGTGACGTAAGTCGAACATCATTGCAGGCACCCAATATATCATTTCATTTTTGAGTGCGTATTTTTTATATTTTATATATATTTTTATATATATTATAATTTTATATAATAATTTTATATTATTTATTATATATATATATACACTACTCCCCAAAAATTTGGGGGGTAACTTACAAATTCCCCTGTTTTTAAAAGAAAAGCACAGTTTTTTTCAAAAGTAGCTCACATTAATGAATCAAATTACACTCTATACATGTTAATTGGTAAATTACTATTTAGCTGCAAACGTCTGGTTTTTAATGCAAATCTACATGGTGTTAGGGGCCTTTTCCAACAACCATCACTCCTTGTTTTAATGGTACTTTGTTTTTGGGAAAATGTGTAAGAAAGCATAGGTTTTTTTTGAACACCATTGAAAACCCTTGTGCAAGTATTCTAGAAAGTGAAAACAGTTTTCTATTAGAGAAGCTCTAAAATGACCTTCCTTTAGGGTTTGAAATTTGGAGAAATTACATTTTTTGGTTCGATTAAACTCACAAAATGGCCAAAAAAGAGAATTTTTTTTAAAAAATCGACAGTCATTCTTGTGCTAAAGATAAAGGCTTTTCCCATTTTGAAAAATTTCAAAAAAATAAAGATTTCCTAAAGGGTGTTATATCCCTTCAGAGGAGAGCACAACAGACTCAAACCCAGAGTAGAAAGAGAAGGGGGGAGGCCCCGCGCAAACTGCCCCAAAAAGACAAGACATTAGAGTTTCTAGTTTGAGAAATCGATGCCTCACAGGTTTCTTAATGGCAGCTTCATTAAATAGTACCTGCAAAAGCCGTATCATGTCTACAGTGAAGAGGCAACTAGGCAGAGTGCAAAAAAAAACCATATTTAACTGGTAAAAAAAAGGAAAAATTAATTAGGCTAAAAACAAGAATTTTGGGCAGAGAAGATTAAAAAAAAGTGTTATGGCAGACAATGAAGTTTTTAGTGTTTGGTCCACAGAAAAAACATTTGTGAGACGCAGGGCAAACTGAAAAGATGGGAAGGTGCCCTACGCCATCTGTCAAGCATGGTGGAGGTCATGTGATGGGCTGGGGGGTTTCTTTTGGGGCTGGGAAAGTGGTAAATTTGTACAAAAATAAAAAGGGATTTTGAATAAGGAAAGGTTACACTCCATTTTTCCCGCCATGCCATACCCTTGGGGGGGGGGCTTGGTTTTTAGACAATTTCACCTGCAACAGAACAATGACCCAAGGCAACCTCCAAAAAATTTGGGAAGAAGCAGGAGTGGTATTCATCTTAATGGATGGCCAGTGCATCACCAGATTTCAACCCCATTGAGCTTTGTGGAGCACTTGACCGTATGGTCGCAAAAAGTGCCCCCTCAAGCCAAACCAAATTGTGGGAGGGGGGTTTCGGAACAGGGGTAATTTCTCCAGATTACCCGCAAATTAACAGCTAGAAAAGCCAAGGTCCTGCCCAAAGTGGAATGCTGCAAAGGGAGCATTCTTTGACAAAAAACAAAGTTTTTAAGTAGAAGATTATTTTTTCAAATAAAAAACATTATTTCTAACCTTGTCAATGTCTGGACTATATTTTATTCTTTTTGAAAACTCATTTGATAAATAAAAGTATGAGTTTTCAGTGAAAATCCCAAAATTTTGTCCAAACTCGTTTGAACAGCAGTGTGTGTGTGTATTATATATATTATATTTATATATATATATATATATATATATATATACACTCACCGGCCCACTTTATTAGGTACATCATGCTAGTAACGGGTTGGACCCCATTTTGCCTTCAGAACTTGCCTAAATTCTTCGTGGCATAGATTCAAAAAGGTGCTGGAAGAAATTCCTCAGGATTTTTGGTCCAATATTGACATGATGGCATCACACAGTTGCCGCAGATTTGTGGGCTGCACACCCATGATGCGAATCTCCCGTTCCACCACATCCCAAAGATGCTCTATTGGTTGGCTCTGGTGACTGTGGAGGCCATTTGATTACAGTGAACTCATTGTCATGTTCAAGAAAACCAGTCTGAGATGATTCCAGCTTTATGACATGGCGCATTATCCTGCTGAAAGTAGCCATCAGATGTTGGGTACATTGTGGTCATAAAGGGATGGACATGGTCAGCAACAATACTCAGGTAGGCTGTGGCGTTGCAACGATGCTCAATTGGTACCAAGGGGGCCCAAAGAGTGCCAAGAAAATATTCCCCACACCATGACACCACCACCACCAGCCTGAACCGTTGATACAGGCAGGATGGATCATGCTTTCATGTTGTTTGACGCCAAATTCTGACCCTACCCTCCCAATGTTTGCAGCAGAAATCGAGACTCATCAGACAGGCAACGTTTTTCCAATCTTCTACTGTCTAATTTCGATGAGCTTGGGCAAAATTGGAGCCTCAGGTTTCCTGTTCTTAGCTGAAAGTAGTGGCACCCGGTGTGGTCTTCTCTGCTGTCCCATCTCCCTAAAAGTTCGCCGTAACTGTGGTTCAGAGATGTTTCTGCCTACCTTGGTTGAAAAGGGGTGGTATTTGAGTCACTGGGGTTGCTAGGGTCCAAAACACCCGGGGCTCGGGCCCTTAGTTTTTTTGAGTAGGGGGGTGCACACGGAATTTTTTGCGTCTCATTGGAATGCGGATGTTTTTTTTTACATAGAAAAACCTTTGTATGTGGGCGTCAGGAGAACTTAAGTGTTAAAAAATGCAGTTTATTTTGTGATTACAGGAGAGTCTCTAAAGGTTGTTTTTTCTCTTTTTCTTTCCATTGCCAGAGCCATGCGCCTTCTACCGCCCAGATCTTCACTAAAAAAATTTACAAAAAAAATCTTAACCCCTCATTTTATCAGCGTTTCTTCCCAATTTTTCCTATCTTATAAAAAACCCCCATTATAGTGCCCAAATGGTAAAAATTTACCCCCTTGTAGGTAATATTTGCCCCTTACCCATGTGTAGCCCATGTAGCCAGGTTGTAGCCCCCTCTAGCAAGTTTTAGCCCCTCTAGCAGGTTACTCCCCCCTTTAGCCAGTAATATGTCCTTGTAGTCGGGTGTTTTACCCCTTGTACCCCCGTTACTGCCCCCATACCCACATAATATGTCCCCTGTACCCAGTGACATGCCCCTTTGACATTGGGGCCCTGTAGCCGGGGGAATGCCCCCTTCCCATATTCCCCCCTGTAACAGTGACATGCTCTCCTGTAGCCCCCCAATCCCCCCCCTGTCCCATAGCCCCTGTACCCGTGACATGCCCCCCGTAGCCACACATCCCCCCCCCCGAGCCATATCCCCCCCCTTGTACCCCCACGTGCCCCCCTGTCCCCCACTTGCCCCCCCTGTAGCCCCTCCCCCCCCTGTACCCGTGACATCCCCCCCGTACCCACACAGCCCCTGTGCCATATCCCCCCTGACCCAGGGGCATGCCCCCCTGTAGCCATGCCTCCCCTGTAGCCACACATGCCCCCCCTGTACCCTATGACCCGTAGCCCCACATGAAAACCCCCTGAGCCCAATGCCCCCCCTGTGCCATATCCCCCCCCTGTGCCACACATGCCCCTGTACCCATATGCCCCTGTACCACACATCCCCCCCCTCGTAGCCAATCCCCCCGGGGCCCCCATATCCCCCCGGGGCCCCCACATGCCCCCCCCCTGTAGCCACACATCCCCCCTGTACCCAAAATGCCCCCCCCGTAGCCTATGCCCCCTGTAGCCCCACATCCCCCCCCCGTACCCTATGCCCCTGGAGCCCACATCCCCCCCCCCTGTAGCCACACTCCCCCCTTGCCAAATCCCCCCCCGTAGCATTGCCCCTGTAGCCCCACATCCCCCCCCCATCCCAATTGCCCCTGTAGCCTTAAATCCCCCCCCCCGTAAACATATCCCCCCTGAAACCAACAGGGCCCCCCTGTACCCATTTGCCCCGTACCCAGACATCCCCTCCCCTTTTCCTTATGCCCCCTGTAGCCAACATCCCCCCCCTGTAGCCCCCATGCCCCCCTGTACCCCCACATCCCCCCCCCTGTCCATTCCCCCCCCTTGTAGCCTACCCCCCCTGACCCATATGCCCCCTTGTAGCACACATGCCCCCCCTTTGTACCCCATATGCCCCCTGTAGCCCACTGCCCCCCCGTAGCCATATGCCCCGTACCCCCAATGCCCCCCCCGAAACCATATCCCCCCCCCTGTCCATTCCCCCCCCTTGTAGCCACACATGCCCTCCCCGTAGCCATTTGCCCCCTGTACCCCCACATCCCCCCCCCCCTGTAGCATATCCCCCCCCCTGTGCCTTTTGCCCCCCTTGTCCCAAAACTGCCCCCCTGTACCCTATGCCCCCTGAGCCCACACTCCCCCCCCCTGTAGCCATATGCCCCCTGTACCCAACATGCCCCCCCCTGTAGCCCCACTGCACCCTGTAGCTAAAAAAATTTAAAAAAAAAAAATACTTACCAAATGACCCCGGCCCCGCGTCCTGGCCTGCAGCTTGAGGCGGTGAAAGCAGCGTGATGTCACACGCTGTTAGCCGTCTCGCGGGCACGGGACCCCCTCGGCCGGGCCCCAGCTGCGGCTCGAGGTCCCAGGTCGCAAGGGGGGGTGATGGGAAAAGCGGGGTCACTCCCCTGCGACGCCCCCCGTTTATGTACGGGGCTCGCAAGCGTGATACTACTGGGGAGCAGAAAGGACGGGAAAAGATCCGCCTGCCTCCCCCCGATCTGACTGCGCGGCCGCTGGGAAAGGGGCCCCCCACAGTCAGAGAGATGGGGGCGCCCCCCGCATGAGGTGCGCTCCAGGCCCACCCCAGGGCCCGGAGCCGCCCAGACTCGGGGCACAGGCAATTTTTTTTCGGGGCTCGTGCCCGAATGAATTGCCTTTGCGACGCCCTGGAGGGATGTTGCCCCTTTTATCGCCGAACCAGTCTTGCCCCTTTCCTTTGACCCCCTTTTGGGGGTAACAAGGGTTTTCCCCCACGGATGGCCCCCTCACTGGATGTTTTTTCTTTTTCGGACCCTTCTCTGTAAACCCTAGAGATGGTTGTGGTGAAAATCCCCAGGAGATCAGAATTTTTGAAATACTCAGACCAGCCCATCTGGCCCCCAACAACCATTTCCCGTTCAAGGCACTCAAATCACCTTTCTTCCCCCTATGATGCTGGTTTTAAAAGCAGGAGATTTCTTTACATGTTACTGCCTAAATGCACTTGGTTTCCGCCTGTGATTGGTTTTATTAGAAATTAAGTGTTAACGAGCAGTTTTGGGCAGGTTTTTACCTAATAAAATGGCCCGGGGAGGTTTAATATAGTGAGAAGAGTTTTTTTTCACTTTCTTTCCCCAAATTAGGCTTTTACTGTTAAAGTAAAACCCATTTGACAAACTCAGATTTGGGAGATTGACAGCACTCAGTATGGGAATTACTTTTCCACTGTTCTATAATTGTAGTTATGAAGCCGAGAACTTCAAGTTTATTTCAATGTTTCTGACTTTCTTCCTCAAATTTTCTCTTTTCCATAACTATCACACTTTTTTTGGCAGCCTTTTTGGCGGGTTCACAGGCTTATTTTCCAAAAGGTTTGTGAGCCGTTTGAGCTCCCAAATCGCCGGGGAATAAGGGGCGGGACGGGGGGCGCCCCGGGGCGCGGCGGGCGCCGCTCCCGGCCCCATAGACAATGCTTATCTACGGCGCGTAGCGCGAAATAAAGTGCATGTCATTTCCCCCCCGGGCGGATTTGCCGAGGGGGGGAGCGACGGATTCCATGTTCTCTATGAGAGCAGTGGATTCCGTAATTGCTGCGGGATTGGCGCATACTGCAGCGCATAAAACCGGGCACGTACGGGCCCAATCCCCCCGGGGAATAAGCCCTTTTTGAACGGGCCTTACCTTCAGGTTAAAGTAATTTTATTGACAGTGCTTAAAGCATCACATCCGTGGGAACATCAATTCTGTCTCATAACTGTGATGTTAATTGATTTCAATCAAAGCTCTTCCATTTTACTTTTCCTACTAAGGTAATCTATCACCATACTAAGGCACAGGAAAACCAATCCCTCACTGCTGGATTCTGATTGAGGTTTCTTCGTAGGATTTGATTCAGTAGCCTAGGAGTAATCAAAAGCTGTGTTACATGCCACATGCTAAAATTTATATCATTTTAGAAAGTGTGACTGTTTTATATATAGGAACTGGCTTCAAAGTCTTCGGATACTCTGTGCTACATAGGCTTTAGTTGATAAAATATAGGTCTGTGAACTAGTTATTGACAAATACTTTTTCATCAGTTCCACTTGGAGACCCAGCCTAATAAGTAGAACATTACCACTAATCCTCATTTAATCACTCTTAAAATGGTAATTTCAAAATGATGAGGACATAGGTAATAGGGAATAGCTTTTATGCTTATAAAGTGCTTCTAAAAATATCAAGCATTTGTCGACACAACTTCAAACTGAACAAAAGTTCCAAACTCCAGTGTATGCAAGCTAAGATTTCTAATAATGCTCAATTTCTAATGCTTGGAAGTAAAATTTACACCTTCTCTCTCTATCTCTCCTCTCTCTCCTCTCCTCTCTCTCCCTCTCTCCATCTCTCTCTCTCTTCTCAATTTTTTTTTCATATATATATAATATGATATATATATATATTAATAATTCAAAACATGATCCAATAAACTTCTTGGCAGAGATAACTTCCTTCAGTGAGTTATCTTATCTCAGGATACAACACATGCCATTAGAAAGCATTGAAAACGTTGAGATAAAGTTCAATGCCACAGTATCTTAATGTATCAAAGGGATGACTGTACTCTGATCCTCTGATCTGTTGAAGTTCAGCAGCATAAAAAGGGGGCGCTAATGTATGAACACAGCTGCAATGTAGGCCAGCAGGACAGTGGTGATATCACAGTGTCTCTTGTGTGTACAAACATGCCCTCAATGCCAAGAAATAATCATAATTTATCAGCATCAGCTGCATTAGGAGCCCCGTGGTCCTGTTTGCTCACAATGGTAAGTATGGTTGGAAGGAGCACAGAGTGTTCTATCCACAGTCTGTGCCATTGCAATGAGAATTGTGGTTGGGCCGAGAAGTAAGATGCGTGTACTCATATGCACGTTCCCGAGAGCCCACCCGGCAAGTGATATGTTATCTAATTATATATTAGATTTTAGAAGATATTAGATTTATCTAATACATAGGTTTCAAGCTCAAACAGTCAGTGGGACAAAAGTAAAAATTTGGACAAAGCTGTGGGCCGACCTGAATATTTACTAAAAAAAAGTTACAATTGAGGATGTATTTCCTTGTCAACAGATGGAAAAGAAAATATAAACTGATGTTTACCACACAAACATTTTAGAATCCTCACTTTTCCAGCACCTATATACCTACCAACCTACTGGGGGGGTTATATATCTCCTTTCCTAATGGAAGGTTATAAAGGAAAGCATGGTGATGCCCCATGCCCACAGCAACCCACTTTCCTCTGACAGGAAAGCCAGGTGCTTGCTGTGGGAGATGGGGAGTCACCCATCATTCCTTTATAGGCCCTCATTATGTAGGTATATAGCCCCCCTCCCAAAGTAGGT
>JAODAL010057623.1:0-22570 GCA_025379985.1 Phyllomedusa bahiana
AGGAAAATTCTTTTCCAGCTTTTCCTATGTAAATCCTCGTGTTAGAACATAATTTAAAGGGGTTGTCCATCAAATAAAAATGATGGTTTTCATTGGGGCTTGCACTCCATTGTAAGTGAATGGAGTGCAAGCCTCTTCTGTGTGTCAGGAAGAGACCCGGTTGTCAAGAGGAGCAAATCCTGGGACCATATAGGCAAGGATCACTTTTTTTTCTTACCCTGGTCCTAATTAAAATTAATTGTTATTTGCTGGACAACTATTTTAACAGTATATGAAATCCAGATTATGCACTGATGCTCATTATGAAGATTATTTTAGCACCATTCCATTCAGCTAAATCTATTGCAGAAGGCTTCCAAGTATATGATTGACGGTTTTCCACTCTTTAATGTCTGCCAGGTCTAATGGCACATTCATGGAGCCATGTCAGCAGGAAAGCCCGATGTCTGGGTGCATTACTATCCACTTGCCATTCCAAACGAAATTTGAGTCTAAAGTGTGAAAGCAAATGTTTGTATCTAAAAATATTGGAACCTTGTTAAATCCATGCCAAAGCGAACTGTTAATAAATTGAGGATGCCCTAAGTGCAATGCTCCATGCCACAAATAATGAGTAGTATTGATGCCAGGTGTGTTGCTAAAGGCCCGAAAAATCACAGGCACAGGCTCTTTGTGTTATGTTTTGCTCAGTAGAGCTGGGTTCACGCAGATTTATTCATGCCACTTTGTGAACTGTTGCATGTATTTTTACAGAGGAAAAAATGTTTGTTCCTGTCACTACATATGTTCCTCAAAGATCCTGTCCATCACTTCAGCAGTGCACTGTAAAATGAAAATCAGCACTGACAAATTAGCTTTTTTTCAAATTATATGTATGACAGTGTAATACCTTATCAATAAGTCATACAGTTACCAAATAATACACCTACATTGGGGAAAAAAAGGATTCCATACACTGGTGATTTTGCAAGTTTTCCAACCTACACCTGAACCCAATTGAAAATCTTTGGAGGGAGCTGAAACTCTGATAAAAAATTACAGACCTCCCCATTCTTTGTAGGTGGAAAAACTTGCAAAATCGCCAGTGTATCAAATACTTATTTTCCATACTGTATATATGGAGCAAATATACCATATGTATGAATGCTACTAAAGAAAATACCACAATACCAAGACCCAATAATACTACTACCAAAGGACCAAATAATACCAAACAATGACCAAATGCAACCATCACATATAATTACCAGTTGTACCTAGGCGCTCTGTAGACTTATAAGTGATTTATATTGCAGTTAAAGCCAGTGACTCACAGGTGATATCTTCTCTGACTGAGCCAATTACTTTCCTTTTTTTGGGGCAGACCATCATAATGACTTTTCCTGGCCCCGATCTCTGCAGAATTTACCACATAAAATATATAAAAGTATATAGGTCCCCTCAGTAAGTAGGTATATATGCCCCCTCAGTAAGAAGAGAGGTATATTATGGCCCCCTGTAGGTAGGTTATATAGTCCCCTACAGTAGGAAGATAGATTAATAGGTCCACAAGTGGGTAAGTTAATACCCCCTGTAGGTAAGTAGTTAGAAATATAGCTACTTTCAGTAGCTAGTAAAGTATATAGGACTGTCCCCAGTAGGTAAATAGGCCGTCTTGGTAGGTAGGTATATAGGTCACCCCAGTAGGTATATAGATCCCATAGTAGGTTGGTAGGTGTATAGGTCTCACTAGTACGTTGGTAGGTATATTGGGTCTGCAGTATATAGGTAGGTATATAGGTCTCCCTAATAGGTTGATAGATATATAGGTCAAAATATACAGAAAAAGGGGGAAAAATAACTCATAGAAAAAAACAAAAACATGGCCATACTCACTGCTAGAAAAGCTGAGATGAGACTGAACACAGCACAGAGGCAACACAGGCCCCCATGCTATTAAAGAAAATACCCAGGTGCAGCTGATGGGTGGTAACCCATACATCTCTCCACTGGGTGGACAGAAAACTGCACCTTAAATAGACATCTATTCACATAGCATGCAAAAAAGCCACAGTACCATACGTTGGGAGACTATACATATGCAAGAATACCCGTAAGACAGCCGCTCGCACACCTTCCATGCATGAGGGGGGCGGCTGCTGGTATTCTACTTGCATCCAGTCCCCAGTACTGTTGGGCAAAAAAAATTTTTTTCACATACTGGAAAAACATCATATATGGGGTATTGGTTAACATAATGGCCACTATATTGTAAGCCTGCAAGCCCCTTCACGGCCCCCTTTATCTATTGCAGGTCCCTACACTCCCTTTTAAAATCATAAATATACAGAAAAAGGGAAAAAATTACCTCAAAAAAAAAAAAACAAAAACATGGCCAGACTCACTGCTAGAAAAGCTGAGATGAGACTGAACACAGCACAGAGGCAACACAGGCACCCATGCTATTAAAGAAAAATACCCAGGTGCAGCTGATAGGTGTTGCCTCTGTGCTGTGTTCAGTCTCATCTCAGCTTTTCTAGATAAATAGGGCCCCTCAGTAAGTTGGTAGTTATATAGGTTCCCAGTAGGCTGGTAGGTATATTGGGCACCCCAGTATGTAGGTAGAGATAAAAGTCCCTCCAGGGGCCCGTTAGACTCTGTTCCCTGACACCTCTTACAACACCACTTGCGGTGGTCCAATGGATCCACTATCAACAGTCCTAACAATCGTTTTATTAGAAGAATTCCAACATAACTTGTCATTTATTCATTGAAATCTCTGCACTGATTTGATAGTTCTAATCACTGATTGACAGGTATCTATGCACACATACAAGGGAGGCCTGTCTATTACTGGATAAAACCACCCACTTGACTACTAAGCCCAGAATGACCAGAGATTGCAATGAGAAACAGCAATATAGGCCATGTTCACACGGCTTAAAACTGGACGTATTTCAGTCCGTAATTACGCGCCGGAGTGCGCAAATTACGGGCTGAAAAAGGCCCATTCATTACGGTAATCCACAGTTTCTTTAGAGAACTATGGATTACGTCTCCTTCCCTGCTCGGCGAATACGCCGAGGGGGGATATTGACATGTCATTTTCTAGCGGCGTATACGCGCCGCTAGCAATGATTGTCTATGGGCCGGCGAGGTGCCGGCCCCCTGCTCACTCCCCCGCTCCCGCCCTGCCCCCAGCCACACGGCGTAACTGCGGGCCGTAATTACGTCCCGCAGTTAAGCCGTGTGAACATAGCCTTATGCTAAAACTTTTCTGATTAAATGATATATATCCAACTATATCCATCTGCTCAGCTCCTCCTGCTCAGTAACATGCTGCTGCCAGATAAGACTGCATGTACAATTTCAAAGTTTGTTTTAAAAATACTGTGCTATAGTTCTTATGGCATGTTCACACAGCGTCTTTACTCCGTGTTTACATACGCTTTTCGATACGTGTTTAGTTCCATCTGTTGGACCCCAAACGGACCCAAACACGTATCGAATAAATAGCAGTGTGATTTACATTGCTTTTTACTAGAAACACGCATTGGCGTTCACACGATCTTTCAGATCCGTCCCAAGAATTGACATGTCAATTCTTGGTCCGAAAGACGCAGCAGGAGCCCTATAATAAAGTATAGGGTGCACTCCTGTTGCATCCAACACGTATCCAAGCATGTTTGGAAACGTGTTGAATCTGTTTTAGATCTGATTGTTTCAGCGTTTTTGGATCCGATTTTCATATCCAACTCGGATCCAAAATCGGACCCAAAAACGCTGTGTGACATACCCTTAAAAACAGTTTGTAGAATAAGACATTTTTATTACAGTAGCTTCTGTATAATCACTTTAGTTCTCTGCCTCACAAGGTGTGTACAATTAATCCACATTATACTGCAAAGTTTTAACGTGTTCCTATGTCTCTTGTTTTCTCTTAGACTAAACATCTGTGTCTCCCATACCAAATTCATCTCTATCCACAAGCATCATGCCAGCTTTATTCACCACCAGCCGCACCACATACCAGTCACAGCAAGCCCCCCTTCCACATTCCTCTCCATGATCTGCATGTTTTCAAGAAAAGTTCTACGCTTCTAAATTTGGGCTGCTTGCAGCTTCTCACCAGACACAGTACCCAATTCCCTCTCCCTCCTAGCAACAGCTAATTTTTTAACACATAAAACATATCACACTCACTGATGAATCTCACAGGTTGCTTGGAGGGGAATTTTATAATTTGCTCTTATTTTAAATAATGGTAAATGTATGATGATTCTGATCATATACACTGGTGACATTCAAAAGTACATGACATTGGATTATGGGAAAGCTTGAAATCTAGGAGTAAGAATGACGATTTTCAGGCTTTAGCCGAAGGTGCACAGCTTTACTTTCTATTATGTTACTCTAGCTGGCTGTGGTCACACACATGCATCGGATATTGGTGTCTTAAAGGGCCAGTGTGCTCTAAATATAAATGACCTGAGCCAATGTCAAAGTGCCCCAGGCTTTTTAAGGGTATGTTCACATGATATAATTGCAGGGCTTATTTTGGCGCAGAATTATGGTGCAATACGTCCAGAATGCGCCCCGCAATTACGGTAATTCATAGCTCTCATAGAGAGCTGTGAATTACGTCCGTCTTCCCCGACGTGTACTGAACGCCTGGTGAAAGAAGTGACATGTCAATGGGGCTGCCTCCTCCCAGCGCTTTAGAAGTACGCGTTGGCCAGCGAGAAGTGTTGAGCGATTACGTTGGCTAACGACATCGGGCGATAGTCAATAGTCGTCCACCATCATAAGGTTTTACGATAGTGAGCAGTCCGATTATGAGCGATGACCATTAAAGTCTATGGGAAGCAACAACACTTTCATTCTTTACAACACCAACAGGCTGGAGAAGCTGGAATTAATAACCACACAAGTCCAAATGGATCCTGGCTACATCTTAGGCACAACACCACAGGCTATAAAAGCCACAGAAAAAAGTCACACACACACACCATTTCACTATCCCCTGTCTTGTACCACAAGCATGCCTTAAAACTCATCACCCACAAATTAAAAAGTGCCAGAAGGCAGAATGAAAATTTTTTTTGAAACCATCATTTTACTTGAACTGGACATTGAATATCCCTGTCCGTGGAAACGCAGCATGAGCCCAACCTTCATACCCCCACATTTAAAAAGTGCCGGAAAAAGGTGACTGGTTCAACCACCATTTTAGTTGATTCTGACATTGAACTAACCCAGTCCCTGGGCCACAGCATGAGCCCCAAACTGCATACCCCCACATTAAAAATTGCCTGGAAAAAGGAGTCTTTCAAAATTTCAACCACCATTTTAGTTTCACTGGACATTGACTTATACCTGTCCTGGGGCCACAGCATGAGCCCAAACCTGAATGACCCCCCACATTTTTAAAAAGTGCCGGAAAAAGCAGTCTTTCAACCACCATTTTAGTTTCACTGAGACATTGACATACCGCCTGGGCACAGCATAGCCCCAAAACTGCAGGAACCCCCCACATTTAAAAAGTGCCCGCCGTGAAAAAGGAGTCTTTCAACCACCATTTTAGTTTCACAGGCATTGACTATACCTGACTGGGCCACACATCAGCCCCAACCTGCTAACTCCCAATTTAAAAAGTGCCGGGGAAAAAGGAAACTTTCAACCACCATTTTAGTTTCACTGGACATTGAATATACCGTGTCCTGGGCCACAGCAGAGCCGCAAACCTTGCCATGAGCCGCTCACATTTAGAAAAAGTGCCCGAAAAAAAAGGAGTCTTTCAACCACCATTTGTAGTTTCACTGACAATGAACTATACCTGTCCTTGCCACAGCAATGAGCCCAAACCTGCATGACCCCCACAATTGTAAAAGTGCCGGAAAAAGAGTCTTTCAACCACCCATTTTAGTTGAACTGGACATTGACTATACCCTGACCTGGGCCACAGCATGAGCCCCAAACCTGCATAACCCCCACATTAAAAGTGCCGGAAAAAGGAGCTTTCACACCATTTTAGTTTCCACTGGACATTGACTATACCTGTCCCTGGCCACAGCATGAGCCCACAAACCTGCATGACCCCCACATTTTAAAAGTGCCGAAAAAGGAGTTTAACCACCATTTTAGTTTCACTGGACATTGACTATACCTGTCCTGGGCCACAGCATCAGCCCCCAACCTGCAAAACCCCAGATTAAAAAGTGCCGGAAAAAGGATCTTTCAACCACCATTTTAGTTTCACTGGACATTTGAACTAAACACTTCCTTGGCCACAGCATTGAGCCCCAAACCTGCATGAGCCCCACATTTAAAAGTGCCGGAAAAAGGAGTCTTTCAACCACCATTTTAGTTTCACTGACATTGACTATAACCTGTCCAGGGGGTGGGCCACAGCATGACCCAGGGCCGGAGTTTACAGTGTTGCGGTAGAGCCAGGCTGGCGTCCGTCAACTATTAACAATACGCAGGTTGAAAATGCCTGATGACGCAGCACACGAAAACTAGTCTGAGCTGAAGCAGAGTGCGGAAGCGGAAGTGTGAGAACTCCAGCCTTCCTGAGTACACAGTCAATACCTGGTAGCGCTTGCCCCTCCGTATGAGTGAGGACCAAATTGAGCTCACTTGGAATACTGGTGGATAACGCCCTGTTACACCAGGTGGCACCTTATCCTTAGGCAATTTTTTTTCCTCATTTTACTCAACGTGCTGAGGAAAATGGTATCCTGTTACTTGTTCTCTGTCCGCTCCATACTCCATGTCCTCTGAATAACCAACCTCTGTTCAAAGTTTTCCTTACCTCCCTTGTACAATTCTGAGGAATTTGTTTAACAGCTATTTGTACATGCAAGTTTTTTAGTAGCTTTAATTCTAGAAAACACATTTTTAAAATCGGATGGATCCCACCAGTCTTTGTTTCTCTTTTTTAATTGTATTAAATGGGTTGTCTCAAAAAGGGATTGATAGCTATGTTAAAACGATCTTGCAAAAACCATAAGTCATTTTGCAAATGTGTCCTTAAACAATGTCCCTACCTTTCTGTTTCTGCAGCACCATCACCCTTGAGCCACACTTGACCATTGTGAAGAACAAATACTGTTAGAAACAACAGTATTTTAGAAATAGGACCTGAGTAAATAAGATATCAGCAATGTCAACAGGCAAAATGCCTCCAAAAATTCAAAGCATGACCCATCGAGCCACTTTGACAATTGTGAAGAACATATGTCGTTAGTAAACAACATTTTTTAAGAATAGGACCTTAGATAGCTGCATTCACAGCAAAAATGCCCCCCAAAAAATCAAAACATGACCCACCAGCCACTTTTGGACAATTGTGAAGAACAAATGTCTAAAAAAACAAACATTTTTTAAGAATAGTAACTGTAGTATTGCTGCCATTCAAAGCAGCGTGACCCAAAAAATTAAAAAAAAATGCCTTCTCAACCACTGTTAAAAATTGTGATGGAGAAATGCCACTTATAAGCCACATTTCTGTTCCAAAGTGACCAGATTATTTGCAGTACTCTCACAGCAACATGACCCCAAAAAATTATAAATATGACTTCTCAGCCACGTTAAAAATTGGGTAGAGGGAAGAAATGCCACTTAGAAGCCACATTTTGTTCCAAAGGACCATGATTATAGGCTTTATCTCACAGCAACATGACCCCAAAAAATTATTAATATGACTCATCAGCCACTGTTAAAAAATTTTGAGCAACATGACCCCAAAACCATTGACAATGTGTAAAATTCTAAAGATGAAAGTGAGTAAAATTGAATATGTTTTGTCATGAAAACCATGGTGTCTTTTAGCTCCTCACAGCACAACCCACAAAATGAACTGTTGGGAATTGATAATAAAAATGCAGTAAGAAATGATCATATTAAAAAAAGTTTTATCAAGAGGGAACCTTTTCTGGTTTGGAGAGGAATTGAGTATAACCAGCACTAATCGGTGACCTCGACGGCAATTGGGGCCACAACATCATCAGAGATCCATCGCACTGATTCAATCTTGATGAAATTCAACACAATCCACATTATCTGTGGAAAGCCGGATGCGTTTTGTCTTAATGACTCCTCCGGCTGTGCTGAAGGTCCGCTCAGATATGAACGCTGCTGTCTGGGCAGGACAATACCTCTATGGCGAGGCGAGCCACCCCGGCCATTCGTCATTTTGGATACCCAGAAGTCTATTGGGTCCCGGAACCCATACAAAACAACGGTGTTTGAGTACAACGCAGATAGTTGTGCACCATGACTTAAGCTGGTCTCTGGGTGGTTGTATGTGTGGCCTGCATTGCATGCGTTGGTGTGAGAGTGGAAAATAAAGATGTGCCCAGAGGTCACCCATTAGGAATCTGCACCTTGCCTGCTGCTTGCCCAGCTGCTGCCGCTACGGCTACTGGGCACTCTACTTGCTGTCACGTCGCTGGCGTTGTCCACCGTGACATATGGAAGAACTGTGCAGCATACCGCAACAGAATGTCCCCAGCAAGGTCTCCATTTCCTCATTTTTTACTCTCTATTTGGGTGGGTGGAGGAAAGTGCTGAGTTGTGTTTTGTACCAGGGGATCCAGGAGCGTGGCCACCTGCAGTAACTGTTGTTCATTGTGATGGCCTTAATGCGAGGATCATGTTGGAGGAAATGGAGCATTTCCAAGCACTACCATGGTGAGAGATGAGCCTTGAGTTCCCAAGCCTCTGTTTGAGGGCACTAGCAAACACATCTTCCTCCACTGTCACAAATTCAAACGCCAACCTCTTTCCAAGGCAGGGACGTCGTGTCTAGGAATAAACCCTTTCCACTCCCCCCCTCCTCCGCTCCTCCCTCCGGCACAGCTTCAACACAGCCCTCGACTTGTCTCAATGAGCACACCCGAGAGCTGAGGTGCCGCCTTTCACTAGCTCTGGGCCCTGACCACTGCCTAATGAAGACCGATAAAATAAGAACTGTCGGGCACTTGTGATGTCGACGGAGAGATAGGCTCCGGACTGCATCTGTTCCGTCTCCTCTCCGGTCGCTTATGGACCTGATGTTTTCCAGGTTCCAACGATCGTTCCAGAACTTAAGATCACCCCCACAATGCTCATGCTGACAAGGGCAACGGTCCGCACTGACCATTTGGTGGCATTCTTCAAACAGGCAGGATGTTGCAGCGCTCTTTCACCTGCCTCCACTCTCGGTGGCTCAACACCACCGAGGTCCGCACCGCTCTTGTCAGGCCATGTGGTCACTTCGTACTGTCGTAATGGCATTGCGCCTGCTCCCCACAATCACTGAGCATGTGGAGGGGAATTCCACGTTGATGCCACGTCAACAATGAAACGTTGACGTGGAGCCGAGCTGACCCCGCAACGCAAAAAAAAGCCAAGGCGGGACTGAAGCAGGGTGCGAACGCGGAAGTGCGAACTCAGACCTCGAGCCTTCATCAGCAGGCATCAGACCCGGGTAGCTCTTTTAGAAATTTTCTGGACGCAAGGTTCATGACATGTGCCCAGGCAAGGGATGTGCTCCAGCTACCGATCTTAAGGCGGCCAGCAGAATACCGCACCGTTATCGCAACCCACCCTGCCTGCACAAGGTTCTATCACCCATCATCGCACGGACTCTCGTTGCGGAGAGCGTATCCACAGCTACCTGACCTGTGTGTGGACGGGTACTCCAAGACAGATTAATTTCAAGCAATGCCTGGTGTCTCAACGTGATGCCCACCAGAGGACCCTTGGGGGAAAGAGCCCTGCACCATCCCTGGCGGTTTTGAAGAGCGTGTTCCGCCGAGCCTGTAGCCACCGTCACCCCCAAGACATCACCCACTCACACCCATGAGCTGTCACAAGAGATATAGCGGCCTTGGCCGTGCTTAACTATCCATGTGTGGGATAGAGATGGACTTTTCCGGACACAGATGCAGACAACGCGCTTGAAATTTTAGATGACACTGGCTGGCCAGGCAAGGACGGCTTTCTGGCAAAGAAATGCCTGCTCGGGCATCTGGTATTGGGGGCAGGCGAGGCCATGACGTGGGCCGGAACCTCTGTGTCCACCATACGGAAAGGCAACATTTCCAAGGGGGGCCAAAACCTGGCAATGCCGACACATTCAGGCTTTTGGCTTTGGGATGGTTTGGGTTAAAGAGTTCTTCTGCTCCCAAACCCCCTGAAGACAGAAGTCTGGCTTGCTAAGACCTGGCCACTGTACGGCGTGCAGGTCATCAAACTGGCGAAGGAGAAGGGTAGATGGGTCTCTGGTGTGCTGGGTGGTGACTCGGCGCGACGGTGGGAGGCTGAAAGCTGAGGCTGATCCCCTTGATCATGACTCAGAGAGTACTGGGCAGCTGAGCGAACACTTGGTGTTGGGCGGAGGAGGAGGAGGCGGAGACAGAGGTGTGACAGTGGTTGGAGGCCCGGCGTCGTCTGGCCTTTTTTGGGCCAAGTGTTTTCCCTCATTTCAACTCATTGCATTTCGCTGCAATGTGACTAGACATGTTTGGTGGTGGTTAACCACTTAAGAGTTTCTTGCCTCTACTATAGCGTTTATGGGCAAAGCGGCATATGACATCGCTTGTGAATCATGAGGCTTGCTCAAAGAAGGGCCCAGCATGAGAGGTCCTGGACCTTTTAGACGGCGATAATCGAGAGAGCGGGTTTTGGCGCTGACCTGGCTGGCGTAATCATATCAGCGGACTCTGCCGACCGCCCTCCTCCCTTTTTGTGGCGGGACCCGTAATGACACTAACCCCACGTCTTCCTCCTCGTCCACTGAAGAAGCGCTCGCAAGCAAATTCTGCGGAAAAGACCAGGATGATCCGCATGGTCGTCATCATCATCATCCATCAACACAGGTGACTTGGTCATCCTGACCTCTCATCCAGAAGGCAGCGGGCTACAAGCAAGGCACTGCCAAGGCGTTGCCGACCGCCCTGGAATTTTTTTGCCGATTGGACCTGCTTCCTTTCACCTCCTCTGAAGGCAGTCAGGTAACTGGGCGTCCTAGCAGACTAAATCATCCCACTTGATCTTTAAACATGCCTTCTGACCCCCAACCTAACCGCATTTTTGTCATCAAAGAGGTCTTCAGACAATGGATTATCCACAGTGGTGTGTACATGAGTTGAACATTTGGGCTGCTTCATGTTGGACGGAAGCTTGATGAAATGCTGATGAACGGACATTTGTGCCCGTACTGCGAGGACGAGGAGGTAAGACTGCTAGATGCAGGTTGCATTAACGCACTGAAAGGACAGATTGCTACGATTTCTTACTTAGATTTCACAGGTCCCTGACCCAGCGATGACAGGCCTGTCGGTCCTGCAACTGACGATCCCTGGCATGAGCGTGTTTGTTCGCCAGCACTGGAAGTAAGCACTTTCTCACTCGTACCTCTAACTCATGTGCTCATACCCCCCTCTTTGCTCGCTTACCACCCTGCAAAATCGCTCCATGTTCAGAAATATAAAAATTTGAGAAGGTATGGAAATAGTTTTTGAAAGTCTCCTTATTAAAAGACGGCAAAATCACAGCTATTCTCAAACCCTCTAATCAAAACAAAATTGCTGGATTCAAATTTAACTGCAAGTGTCTATCAACAAATCTGGATTGGGCAAAAGTAACAAAAAACACATATCTGTTATGTTTTCCGTATAATCACTCGGTATTTTTTGCACCTTTCAATTCACCGTGGAGACTATAGAAATGCTGTTTTATGAATTTACGTGGATGCATGCTGCGTCATGAACAATAGCTGGGTACGCAAAAGTCAAAAACACGTATCTTTTTATGTTTCGTATGATACCCGGTATTTTTTGCACCTTTCATTCACCTGTGGTGACTAAAGAATTGCTGTTTTTTAAGACTTACGTGGAAGCTGCGTCAATGAGACAAAGCTGGTGCGCAAAATTTCAAAAAACACGTATCTGTATTTTTCCGTATAATACACGGTATTTTTTGCACCTTTCATTCATCCTGTGGTGACAATAGAAATGCTGTTTTAAGATTTACTGGATGCTGCGTCATGAACAAAGCGGGGGCGCAAAAGTCAAAAAACACGTAATCTGTTAAGTTTTCGAATAAACAACGGATTTTTGCACCTTTCAAGTCAACCTGTGGTGACTATAGAATTGCTGTTTTAATAGATTACGGGAAGCCTGCGTCAATGAACAAAGCTGGGTGCGCAAAAGTAAAAAAACACGTATCTTTATGTTTTCGTATAATACACGGTAATTTGTTTTGCACCTTACAATTCACCTGTGGTGACTATAGAATTGGCTGTTTCTTAATATTACTGGAAGCTCGTCCAATGAACAAAGCTATAGTGTGCCCAAAGTCAAAAAAACACGTATCTGATATGTTTTTCGTATAATACACTGAATTTTTTTGCACCTTTCAAATGTCACCTGTGTTGACTATAGAATTGCTGGTTTTAAGATTGTACCGTGGAGCAGCGTCAGAACAAGCTGGGTGCGCAAAAGTCAAAAAACCACATATCTTTATGTTTCGTAATAATACGACGGGTATCTTTTTGCACCTTTCAATTAACCTGTGGTGGACTTATAGAATTGCTGTTTTAAGATTTTACATGCAAGCTGCGTCAATGAACCAAAGCTGGGTGCGCAAAAGTCAAAAAAACACGTATCAGTTTATGGTTTTTCGTATGAAACACGTATTTATGGCAACCAACCAACCTGTGCAGACTACCAGATTGCTTGGATTTTAATTTATCTGCAAGGTGGATATATCACACAGGTGGAATGGGTAAAATTTAAAATGAACCCTATCTGAAATGTATACTGATAATAAATGGTGGAGTTTTGCACCTAACAAAGGAGACGCAGATTACTATAATGATGTGTAATCCAATAATAAGTTCAGGCTGCCCAATTACCAGGAAATATTACAATAGCAGAACTGTTTAATAATAAGATATTGCAGTGCAAATTTCAACACTAAGTGTATCCGTGTTCTTTATAGATAGAGCTTGACTGTGTTTCGCCCGCGTGGCCCCTCCCCTCTCCCACCGTGACTTTACAGTCGGTATATGCTGCTTTAAAATTCTAAGCTAACTACATAAAATCTTTCAAATCTCTAATCTTAACTAAATTGGAAGGATCACACTAATAGTAGATGTTTCTCTGTGCAGAAAATAGACCTAATGTTCGCTGAGCGTTTTGGCCACCGCATAGTCGGCACTGTCCTATCCTATGAGCACGCTGAGAGACACTAAAGCTGAACAGGAAGGGCGTTCTATGTTATAACGAGGTCATGTGATTTTTCCAGCCAATCTCAACCATAAACACATCCCAGTCCATGACGTCCGCACCAACTACATCTCACCCTGCTCTATTCTGAATCTAATTTTGCTGGCCCGCCAAATGACAGAAGCTCCGAAAATGGCGTCGATCTTAATAGAAATGGCACAGATTTTAACCTTAATTATCGCATGATCTGAAAATTTCGATCACCATAAAAACCTTGCCAATTTCAACTTTGTCGATAAAAATCGCTCAACACTACCAGCGAGTACTTGTAAAACATCTGGGGAATTACCGCGCGTAAAATAAGCGTCGCAATACGCTGTGTGAACATAGCCTAAGGACCATTACCCTAGCAATAAAGACCTGTAGTCTATCCTTATAGTTATTTTCATGCTTCCACTGATACCAACCAGGCTTGTGTATTTGGCAATGTCCAACCATTTGCTGCCCCCTCTCTGGCTACTGTTTATGATCATGCTCTATCTGCTACAACAGGGGTACGGATAAAGATTTTCCTTCCTCTGATATCTCTGACTTAAAGGGGTTGTCTCGCTACAATGATTGGGTTTTACTTAAAAGATCTTTAAAAAACAAGCAGCTTTGCAATATATGTTCATTACAAATGTCCCTGATTTTTAGTTATCCCAGTAGAAGTGGAGTGCAACAGCTCCCAATCACTATAAAAGCCGAGACCTGTTGATTTTTATCTCACTGGCTGTCAGTGGCTGATGACTCATCACCTTCTGAATACAGGTCAGAGCACAGAGCCCCTCCCGCACAGTAATGCTTGTGTAGAGGAAGGGAGGGGGAGGGCTCTGGCTTCTTCTGTGTTGTGTGGATTAACCCTGTGTGTGCCTGATCCCTCCTGCTCTCTACACAAATTGAGGAGAGCATAGGTGAGGCTGATCTGTGGTCATACGATGTGACAGCGAGTGAAGTGTGTTACTATTATCACCAATGGTGTCTTGTGGATCTTTGACTATACTAATAAACAATCAGGGGGCATGTGAACAGGTTCATATCCCTCCCTGCTCTCTGTGTTATTGACATCATTGTGACTTATAGTAACTCACTACACAGCAGCCCTGTGTCTGTTTCTGACAGGGTTTTGTGTTTGTTTTGCTTGAGATGTCAGTGGAGAAATTTGAGTATGCTAAGCAGGGGGTAAAATGAACACTTGCATCCCCCTGGCTCTGCTATTAGCATAAACAGCTTCACAGACCTCTGGCTCCATAGCCACTCGTCAGAATCAGCCCTCTCCCTGCTGTTCTACCTGACTCTAAGAGAGGAGCAGAAAGAGCTCAGCCACAACACAGGTAGAGGCTGTATTCAGCAGTGAGCAGCCAGACATATGCAGGCACACACAGGGTTACCCTGGTAGCAAACCCCCCTCCCAACTCCCCCTCTGTATAGAAGTTACTGCAGTTCCTAGGAGGAGAGCTGTCCTGTGTGCTGAGGAGGTGGGTAGGAGAAGAGGCAGACAAGAAGCACGGCCCTGAATTCAAAAATCCTTTGCTGCCAGACACATTGAAGTAGGCTGAAAGCCTATAGTGAGACAACTCCTTTAAGCCAGTGAAACTAGTAATGGCTCATCAACAGTACTAGTTTTACTGAACAGATTTTTAGTGTCCCCCTCACTTAGTGGGTTCGTGAGCAGACACATAGAAGAATGTTCAGTTGGTTCTAGGGCACTCACAGGCATGTAAGTGCTCTGCAGCAGTAGGCTTTTTCAAACCTTAAAGGGATTCTATCACCAATGGTTTTTTTTTACTAATTAAAATTATTTTCTTCTTAGCCGTTTTTATTTTCTGATGGTAGATTTTAATACTTCTGTTTTCTGTATATGATTATGGGGGCAGCCATCTCTCCTAAGCTACTTTTAATAGCATTTAGCTGCTTTACTGCAGTTACATGGGCATAGGAACCTGTGTACAGGAGCAGACCCATTAACTTCTATAGGAGATTTTTCTAGACATGCTCTGTGACCTGGGAAGAAGTCACTGTGTAGACAGGAAGAGCTGTGACTATATGTTAGACTATAACTAGGTGTAGTGGTCAAAGTGAAAACTGCAATATTTAAAAAATATTGATAATGATACTGTATAGAAAATTTAAAAGAAACAAAAAAAACTTCTTTAAAAATGTGTTTAACATAAAAACATGATTTAAACAATAGGTAATTTTTAATAACACATTCTCTTTAAAGAGGTTGTCCCATCGTGTTATTTCAGCGTCTGTGGCTAGCAAGAATGGGAGATGGTCACAGTTGTGCCGTTCTCTCTCTTCATTTTTATCGATGCGCCAAATACAGCTGCATGAGTGTGCCTAACTAAATTTGGAAAACCCAAAGAATATAGGGGCCTTGAACCCCCGGGGGTTTCCATCCTCCATCCGGAGACAGCAGGGAAAGATGTTGGGAGAGAGATCACAGAAATACTCAGTGATCCTCTGCCCCGAAGGAAGAAGCAGCGGTGATGTCTAGCAACCCAGGCTTGCCCATATAGACTACCAGCCTGGCTGTTGTTGGTCTCTGGGCACCAGGGCCACATGTTATTCTGAACCTGCCAGGTCCTAATCTGCCACATCATGGTTTTTCAGTTATCATTAGTTGTCTCATTACAACAGCCCATAGCACTAGCATGCCAAGGTTCAAATAAATAGGTCATTGTATCCCAATAGGCCCCTTAGCAATTTTAGCATAGCTAGATCTTGGAGGTTTTGGACGCTTTGCCTGAAGGCACGCTAAGCCTGGGCACAAAAGGGGTAGCGCAGACCTGCTATAAAGATGCCTTGGTCTGTCCCATTTCACTGTTAGGCTTTCATTTTTGTTCAGCTCCTAACGAGAAAATTTGGCAAAATGAATACATTGATTAATTATCTCTCCTTCCTTCAAAGCTTTTTCTAAATCTGATAGAAAAAATGATAAAGGGAAGGAGGATAGGCGCCACCCTGTGGCAAGATATTTTAGTAATTGGTTTCAAGCTTTTTGCATTTTTGCTAGTGCAAGGGGTGAAAGGTTTCCAGAAAAAGGTACAGGATTAGTACGTGGACATCATCTTTGAAGTCTTTTGCAATTTTGTGGTTTGAGTGTTTTAACTATGATGACGGTTAAAACAGAATTTATCGATAGAAAATGGGGAGAATAAGGATTTAGTGCTGAATTTAGTGCTACCACAAAAGCCTGCTAGCCATAACAGCATCCATAACCAAGGCCTGCAGAAGGGCACGTATTTTGTGTATAGCAAATCACAATGTAAATGGCAGTGTCCATGCAGATACAAATGTAAACGATCTTGTGGAGGACATCTCATGTTGAGTTGTTAAAAAAAGGCCAATTTGCCTGCTCAACCCTCCATAAACTAATATATTGCTAAAACACAGATGTGTTTGTCAGAAACTTTGTTGAAAACTTGCTCTGAGTTGGATTTGGATTGCAAGTCGTTTTGATGCCCCTCCATTTGGAAACTTCTGCTTCTCTGCTTTGGGTTATTGTCCCCAAGAAGGAGACCAACTCTTGCCAGTAAATTTATCTTTATCTTATGGATCATCCCTGAATAACAATATTGACAAGGATACAGCATTGGTATCATATGTGAACTTTGATCAAGCAGTTATTCCAACAGTTTGGCACTTATGGCAAAAGCCAATATTGAATCGGCCTTTAGGTTGCTGCCAATTACTCAATAGGTTTTCAATTTGTTGGTCACTTTTTGGTGGTTACATGTTGTTCACTTGTTTTTACTTAGAGGCTAGGGTTTTAGAACTATGGTGGAGTATTGATAGTTGGTACGTATGATTTGACATTGTATAATTGGTTGTTTGAGACGTTTTGAATTTGTGTTCCTGTTCTCATAGAATGAGTCTATTCTTCCTTATTTAGGTATTGAGATTGATTCTGTTAATTGTGAGGGCTTTTTTTACCTATGGAAAAAATTTGAAAGGTTCTTTTTTTCTTGATATTCTACATTCAAGGGCGTAGCTATAAGGGGTGCAGAGGTAGCAGTCGCTAACGGGCCCTGCAGCTTGAGGGGGCCCAAAAGCTCTCCTGCCACATAAAGAGACACCAGTATTGTAAATATTGCATGGAAGCTGGGGTGCCCAATTTCACTTTCTGCATTGGGGCCCAGGAGCTTTAAGTTACGACTCTGGCTACATTCGTCTAAGGCTATAATTAAAGTGTTACAATAAGTGTTAGCTTTGCTTGCTTTCACATCTTGGAATATGCCTACGGGCCGCATGTTCTATCCGTGTACAGCAAAGGAGATTGATTGTTCCAGAAATCCTAAAGTGCATGTTGTTCTCTTTAGAGAGCTGTAAGAGCATTTTTTTTTTTGGTTAGATTTTTTTGTTCATCTATAATAATTTGTCCTTTTGTCAATGTGAGCTGATACATGCAGGTGATTTGCAGTTCTTTACGAGTGCAGTGGGTGTTATTGGTTTTGTAGCGTTCTTTAATGGTAAATGGTGTTCAGCTCCGTGGCACCCTTCCTGGGTGGAGAGTAAGGATTTTTTTGGGAATAAATTAACTCTAGTTAATAGAGAGAATAAGAGATTTCTTTTTGCAATCAATTGCTTGGCGTTTAAATGTCAAATCACTAAGACATTTGGCTTTAACCTGCTTGTGTTTCAATATTTGGATAAAAGATCATCATATTCCAGACTGAGTCAGTGATATTGTTGTCTCTTTATCACGCATTCAATTCCCCAAGTTTCCTGGGTGGAGGTCGAAGGAGAAAAAAAATTCCCAGATCATCCTTGGGGTTTCATGTGTGTAACGCACCGAGGTAGTGGATCCGCTGGACCACCGCAAGCGATGGTGAAAGTCCACGCCAGGGAGCGGAGTCTAAGTAGAACCCCGTTTTCACCAGAAACCACCGCAAAGTGGGATGGACTGGCTGCGGCGGGAATCTACCAGGTCGCTTCCACTGGCAGGACTTGCTAGCGGTGGCAGCCAAGGGTAAGCGTGGTACAGAATCGTTAGGCAGAGTCGTAGTCGGGGCCAGGCGGTAGGTCAGGGCAGGCGGCAGAGGTTCATGGACGAGAGACAGAAGTGAGGCGGTATGGTACACAGGAATCACGGACGAGGCAGAGAACGCTTTCACAATAGGCTATGAGGGCACTAACACAGGTAGAGATGGGCGAATTTCTCAAAAATTCGGTTCGGTCACTTCGCCGAATTTCCCGACAAAAATAACTTCGGTCCGAATTACTTCGGGACGAATCACGTTAAAAAACAGCTATTTCCAGGCTGCGCAGAGCCTGCAGGGTGCTGTAGAACGTTGTGCCATGCTTAAATATGCAGAGGGAGCTTGGTTTGGTCTTCATACAATGTTGTGTTTTAGTATTACACGCACATGACTGCCGCCGCTCTTAGAATTGCTTCACTATAAAATTCCCTGGGCACTTAAGAGGGCAAAACTGACCAAAAAAACTGAAGGGGGAATGTAGCCTGATAAAGTCATGCCAGCGACAGCTGGAAAAAAAAACAAGCTGAGGGCTCAGGTGGCAACATCAGTGACAGAGTGTGGAGGTGACGGCGACAGCCACAGCAGCATGAGGTCAGACAGTGGCACAATGACATTCTGGAGGTGACAAAAACAGGAGTAGGCCAAAGAGTGGCACAATGACACGGTGTGGAGTTGACGGCATCAACAGCAGCAGCATGAGGTCAGACAGTGGCACAATGACATTCTGGAGGTGGCAAAAACTGGAGTAGGTCACAGAGTGGCACAATGACAGAGAGTGGAGGTGACAGTGGCAGCAGCATGAGGTCAGGCAGTGGCACAAAGACATTCTGGAGGTGGCAAAAAAGTAGTAGGCCACAGAGTGGCACAATGACAGAGAGTGGAGGTCACAGCAGCAGCAGCATGAGGTCACAGTGCCAAAAACTTCTGGGGTGGCAAAACGTAGAGGCCAAGAGTGGCACAAAGACAGAGAGTGGGGGTGACGGTGGCAGACATGAGGTCAGGCAGTGGCCAAAGACTTCTGGAGGTGGGGAAAAACATAGTACCAAGAGTGGGGCCAATGAAGGAGTGGGGGTCAAAGAGAGCGCTGAGGTCCCAGTGGCACAATTAATTCTGGAGGTGGCAAAACAGTAGTAGGGCCCAGAGTGGCACAATGACAGAGAGTGGAGGTGATGGTGGGGAAACGCATGAGGCCCGCGTGGGCCAAAAAGACATTCTGGGGGGTGGCAAAACAGTAAAAGGCCCCAGAGTGGCACAATGCGAGAGTGGGGGTGACGGGGCAGCAGAGAAGTCAAGAGTGGACAATGGGCACAGTGTGGAGGCAAGGCAGCACCCCCCCGCACAGCAGGGTCAGGAAGTGGCACAATGACATTCGGAGGGGCAAAAAAAGTAAGGCCACAGAGGGCACAATGACAAGGGGGGAGGTCACAGCACAAGCATGAGGGCAGAAATTTGGGACAATGCATCTGGAGGGGGCAAAAATGGATAGCCACAGAGGGGCACAAAGAAGAGAGTGGAGGGCAGGCAGCAGGGATGAGGTCACAGTGGACAAGACTTCTGGAGGTGGCAAAAAAGTAGTAGGCCCCAGAGTGCACAATGACGAGAGTGGAGGTGACGGTGGGGCACATGAGGGCCCGGCAGCGGCACAAAAACATTTGGGGGCAAAAAAGTAGTAGGCCACAGAGTGGGACAATGACGAGATGGAAGTCACAAAAACACACAGCAGCAGCTGAGGTCAGACGTGGAAAAGACATTCTGGAGGGTGGCAAAACTGGAGTAGGCCACAGAGTGCAAATGAGAGAGAGTGGAGGTACGGCGGGGAGGAGCAACAGCATGAGGCAAGAGTGGCACAATGACACAGTGTGGATGTCACGGCACCAGTAACACAGCAGCAGATGAGGTCAAAGTGGCACAAGACCAGTGTGTAAGGCAAGGCAGCACCATGAGGTCAGACAGTGGCACAATGACACGGGGGATGTCATGGGGACACAACAACAGCAGCATGAGGTCAGACAATGGCACAAACACAGAGGTGGGGGTGGGGGGGCAATACCCTCCCTGGTAAAGATGTTGGGGGCAGATGGAGAAACTGTCAAACAGATGTGTGGCATCGGGGGTGGGGGCAAAATGGGCTGAGGCAGGGATTAAACCCAGACCCCTTTCTCAAAGTTTTTGGGTGAGGCTTTATGGGATGTAATCTGACGCCCAAGGGATTGGTGTGGAAATCCTGGCCGATCCACGCCTGATTTATCTTGACAAAGGTCAGTCGTTCCACATTTCCCGTGGACAAGCGGGTTCTCCTTGGGGTAACGATGGCCCCCGCCGCACTGAACACCCGCTCTGATGCCACTACTGCCGGGCAGGACAGCTTCTCCACTGCAAACTTGGCAAGTTGCGGCCACACATCCAGTTTGGCTGCCCAGTAGTCCAGCGGATCTTCTAACTGGGGTGGCAGAGTGCTGTCCAAGTAGGCCACCATCTGTTGGTTCAGGGTCTGCTCCAGGTCCTGCTGCTGCTGCTGGCACTAGGCGGGTGAAGGAAGCTGTTCATCAGTGACTCCAGACTTACGTTGCTGCGATGGAGCTGGTACTGCTCCTACCCCCCCCCCCCCCCACCTTCCCCCAGCAGCCGCGGCAGTAGTACTGAGCGCTGAAGAACCCCCGGTCAGAACCTGTCAGGGGAGGGACGAAGCCGCAAATAGGGCAGCGGCCAACTGACTACTGAGGATTTCCTATAGTATTTGAGTTTGTTCTCCCTCTCAATAGCTGGGAAAAAGGCTCCCATTTTGGACTGGTAGCGAGGGTCCAATAGGGTGGAGAGCCAGAAGTCATCCCTCTGCCGGATGCTGACTATTCGGCTGTCACTAGCCAGGCAAATCAGCATGATGCGGGCCCATCTGAAACAAGTGACTCCGAGGGCTCCCTGCCTCCATCTCCACTGTATACTGCCACGGTGCTTGGGGGTCATATGCCTCGTCTCCTCATCCCAACCCTACCTCCTCCAGCTGCTCCTGCCCCCTTCTCTCTTGTCACCTGGTAGAAAATCCACTCTTTCACCAGACAAATGCTTCTGCTCCAATGTCCTCCTCCTCCTCCATTTCAGTCCCCACCGGACTCATGTGGCCGGGAGATGTGGTCACCACGTCTCCAGTCCCCTGACCAGACAGATTTTTTCAGCATCTGTTCCAGGACATGAAGCAGGGGAATGACGTTATTCATCCCGTAGTCTGGCGACTGACAAATAACGTGGCCTTCTCGAAGGGCCCTCAACAAACGGCAGTGTCACACATAAGCTGCCACTGGCTGACATCAAATTTTACAAAGGGGAGTACTCCTGTCCGCCTGGATCATAAAAAAAATCGTTAATGGCCTTTCTCTGTTCATATAGTCGGTCCAACATGTGCAGGCTGTAATTCCAACGGGTGGAAACATCGCATATCAGAGTGTGTTGGGGGGAGGCCGTTCTGCCGCTGCAACTCGAGAAGGGTTTTTCCTGGCTTTGTATGGATGGATGAAGCGCATGCACAGTTTCCTGGCCATTTTCAGAATCTCTGAAGATCGGTGGAAGACTTCTGGAACCTTTTCACAACCAGATTGAACATGGCGCCACGCAGGGCGCAAAGGACCATCCCTCTCATGCAGCGCGACACCAAAGTTTTCCCCCCATTGTTCCCACCATGGTTCCGTTTGCAGTTGGCGCAGAGAAAGCCACCACAATCGATTTCTTGCTGCATGACGCGGAGCAGTTCCACCCCGGTTGGACTTCGTTCGCCGAGGCAAGCCAGGTGTAGAACTGCGTGACACCGCTGTGCCTACACATGTGGGATGATGGAGCAGTACTTGTGGAGGCTTTTTGAAGGGATTGGGGCCGTGGGGGGAAAAACCTTGGAACAAACAATTAAAAAAAGGCCCCAAGTTAACTGGCCCCACCCTTCCCTTGAAACTTACTCAAACCCAAATATTTATGAAGTGCTGGTACCTTTTCCTTTTTTAAAAGAAATTACGGCCCTGGAAACCCCCACCGGCTCGGGACAACCCCTTAGTTCTCTGAACGGTGCAGAGTCCACCATTTGAAAGGGGGGGACTGCAGTCCCCCAAAAACTTGACAGGACACGGGCAGCTCCGCACCTTGGGTCGTTGGGCCATACGTTTTCTCTTTGCAATCGCCTCGCTGAACACCTGCTGGGCCCCATGAGTAGCGAGGACAGGAGCACTGACCGGGAAAATATTTTAAAGAAAAACAGCTCCCTTCTGCAGGGGGTGGGGCCTTTACTGGGTGCAAGGGATCGTGCCACTGGCCCTGCGCGCTGCGGGGGCAGGTGGACCACCACATCGAGCCACGTTTCTCCCCCAG
>JAODAL010057624.1:0-22570 GCA_025379985.1 Phyllomedusa bahiana
TCTCTCCAAAGGATATGATTTAAAATACTGTTGTTTTTTGGTGCTTTTTGGGAAAATGTGGGGCCCAAAAACCCGGTCTTTTTTGGCATTAAAAATCACCCCCAAATCAATAGTTTTTTCCCTTTTTTTTTTGTTTGGGGGAAATATTTTAAATTTTTTTTGTTAAGAAAAAAAGTTTTATGGGTTTTTTTGGGGGAAAAATATGGATGCCAAATTTTTAGGTTTTTTTATCATTGATAACACAGACAAGAATTAAAAACCTCCCATTTGGGTCAGATATTTTTGGGAAAAGCTGAAAAGCTATCAGTATCCCTATGGATTTAGTGGAGAAATGAGAGTGGAAAATTGTTTTTGGGGAAACTTGGGTGTTTTTTACTCCGATAAGCAAACTTCTAAATGACATGAGTGACATAAGTCCCCCCCCCGAAAATGTTGGGGAAAATTTTCTATAGGAAATTTTTAACCCCATCCCCTTAAAAGAACCCTACTCCCCCTAAATTTTTGTACATTGTGGTTTTATCATATATACAATATGTGTCCCCCGGTTTTGTGACACCTGAGATAATCAAAAAAAGTTAGAAAATAAAAGCAAGGTAAAAAATAACATTTTTGTTTTTAAAACCAGGGATGAGAAAAAGAACAAGTAGCAAAGGGAATACTTCTTGTTTTAAGGGGGAAAAGAAAGATCGGCAACCGGGAAAACCCCCCCCCCAAACTGTTGGGAAAATTTGGGTAGGCCCTGGAGTGCAGTTTTTTAAAACCTTTGAGAATTTTTCAGGGCATTTGTAGAGTAGCAAACCGGGTAGATTTTGTGGAAAAAAAATTTTTTGCCTGGGAATACTGTCTTTTTTTGTGGTGTTCCATTAACTTTTCCTTAATATAAAAAAAAAATGAAACACGAACAGAATGTTCCCCTAGGAATTTTTTTCGGGGAGATTTTTGGGTCTTGAACCTATGGACCCCCTTTTAAAAATCCCTTTGCGATCAATCCGACAGCAATGCTTTTTTATAAATTTCCCCGCCAAAGCAAGGGGGGTTTAAATTCCCGGGGTTTTTAACTGCCCCAGGGGGGTTCTAGCCTTTTTTCATTATTTTGGGGGGATCTTGTCCCCGCCTTTCTTTCTTTGGTTTTTGGGTTTTTTAAATGGTGTACTTTAAACCTGTTAAATTTAGTAGGGATCTATGAGCTTGGTTTTGGGGACGAAGAAAAATTCTCCCATTTTTGGTTTTTCCCCCTTTAGTACCCCCGGGAAACCCCTTATTTAAGGGGGAAAAGGCCCCCCAAAATTTTTGGGGATATTTAATTTTTTCAAAGCGTGAAAAGGATAGCTTTTGGAGGGGTTTTTTTGCATCGATTTCGAGAAAAAATTGGTTTACCAAATTTCCCTCCCCAAGGGAAGTTTTTTTAGGGTTTCACTGATGAAAATTTTTTGGGTTTTTTTTTGGCTAGAGCCCCTTTCCCCCCTCTGCAAGGTTGGGAAAACAAATCCTCCGCGGTTTTTGTTTGACCAGACTGCCTGATGTCGACGAGACCGTGTCACCACTATCAACTCGAGGTATGGAGTCATTAGAGGTATATTCTTTCCAAAGCCATATCGTTCCGAGGTTCAGCTGCAGGAATCGTTGATTTTTTGCTCCAGGTGTATGCAACATGTGTTCTGGAGGAGGTGCTTTCACTATCAAGCTCTGCGCTGTGGCCTGCTGAGTCACCGGTGCCATTTTGCCCGCTTCAGAAGAAGCAAAGAAATGTGTACATTTTTTGGGTCTTGTGGACAATTTCCCTCGTTTAGTCATGCTGGTGGTATGCAAGAAGGCTTTAGATTTCTCTCAACAATTGAGAGAGATGTTTCAATATTCTGAAGTTACTGTAGTTGCTAACAGGAGTGCAGAGCTACTCTTTCATGCAGCCATCCAGAAGTTTTTGATGTATAGTCATACTTGAGGAATTTACCTAGCCTACTGTAACTTTGAATAATAATGTTGCACTGTGTATTGCCATCTTAGGAGAACTATTATATGCCAATATTGAAGGGGTTTTCCTATCTTGTAACATAAGGTCTGAGTCTGGCTTGCAGAATAGGGATATAGCCATGGTTATGCAGTTCTTCTCAATTGTTTCTATAGTAGTTCTAAACACACCTGAGTGTGCTAGGCTGTATACAGAACTCCCATAGAAATGAATGGGGAGAGATGTGCAAATTTGGTCATCTCTCCGATCTCTGAGGCCATCTTGAAGCGAGCTATGACTTCAGACTTGAAATATCAAGATAGGACAATGCCTTTAAAAAGAATACAGTATAATACAGAATATTATACTGCATAATACTATTTTTTATTTTACTAATAATGAATCTGTACCTATTTTGTCCCCTGATGCTGTTATTCTATCCTGCCCTAATGAGATGAATTTTAATAAAGTGATGTTTCCAAAACTTCAAATGTCAGTCTTTTGTGAGTCTCAAAATAATAATAAAAAAATGATGAAAAATTAAATGAAAAAAAATCTGTTAAAAGTATAAAGTAAAAAAACACACTCAAATAAAAATGATGGTTTATTAGCTATTAAAAAGTAATAACTTAAAAAAAAAAAACTTCACGTGTTGTCTTTAGAAGTATTATTCATTTCTCAGTTAATAAGTAACATACGAAGGGTTAAACCTCACAATGCCTGATGGGAGGACATACTGTTTTTGGCTTTTCCCAACCATTGACTTTTTCCATTTCCTGAAAAACATTAACAGCCTTTGTAAACAGAGACCAACTTTGCTGGAAACCAGCCGGAAAATAAAAGCCAGTACTAACTCTTAATTAGTGTAATTACTGTCGTTGTAATTTTCAGTTAATTGCAAAGTCTTGCGCTGCTGTAACATCCGACCTGCCACATTTGCAAACTGTTTAATTATATGTCTTGGTCCATAACTATGCTACCTCACGGTTCTCAAAAGTCGCCTCCTACGAAGATGAGATATATGGTACATTTAGTGTGAAACGCAGCAATCAAGACAGAATGCCTTTGCCAACCTTATTTAAGAGGAGGAAAGCGGATTGATTGAGCTGGACCCGGTTGGGCATATGTAGAACTGTTAGTAGCGGGGTGCCATCTCAGCTATTCCAACTCACAGCACAATTTCACACCTGTCAACCCTCATAAGACAAAGAAAAATGATCTTAAGAAATTCTTATTTGTCGATTACATAAACACATAATTTGGGTAATTGTCTCAGGATCAGCTTGTAACTCCGCTAGTAGGGGGCATTTTCTCAAATTCTAAAAGCATTAAAGAATCATAATGTCTGATTTTATTCAAAAATATTTCCATACACTTTAAATAAATATTTTACTGAATTAAGGAAATATCATAAGATATTTAAGGATGTTAATTTAATAAATTTTATATGGAATGAAGGGAATAGGTTAAAACTAGAAGGTGATGTAAGTCTACAAAATATGTAAGTCTAGAAAAGAGAAGCTGAAGATTAAGATGTATAGACAGTAAAGTAAACAATGTTCTAAAAAAAGTTAATTAGCTTATAAGAAAAAGAAAAAGCATGCTATGAGTAAGGGTGGTGTATCACCCGAAACATAATATGAGTAAGGGTGGTGTGTCACCCGAAACGCGTTAGTACGATTCATTTCTGTATTCAGATGCTGATTTTTTAATGGTTCCCAATAAAGCTTATTGATTTTATGGCTGGGAGTTCACCGCTCCAGTGCTGTTTCGAACTTTGTGCTTCTACATAGATCCAACGTCCTCTCCTGACGGCTTATGTGCACGGACGGCTCAGCTGTTGATTTAATTTTTGGTGAGCTGGCATTTGCCTTTTTTCTCTTTACTAATAGAAACTACAGATTATTTTCACCACATCCTTTTTTGTTACTATACACCAGTAATATATTAACACTTCTGGTTGTCTTATTTTCCCATTTATATTTATCATGAGACATTCTTTTTATAAGTACTTATTGTAAATAGGAATATTGTGATTATTGTGATCTGCTTCATTCTTTAGCACACTTTAGTTAGTCACCGTATGTTATGTCATTTTTATGAAGTATACTGCAGATTTGTACTTGTTGCTTTAGAATATTCCAATCTATTATTGTATACTGACGGATGTACTTTTCCTCCTTAGACCAGATAACCAGTTATAACCAAATATCCCAGCTATGATTTTCTTCCATCAAGATCCTCTCCACATTTTATACCGCTGCTTCCTCTCCTTATACTATTAAGCCTCCTCTATCTCCTGCCTCTGTCAATTCCCTCACCCTCCTTTCTTTTGTCTCTCTTTTGTCATCTCTTTTCCTCCCATTCATATCCTATGCCTCTATGCTTTAGTTCCACCCTTTTTTGGTACCAGTTTGATTACTTCTTTCCCCTCCTTATTCATGTTTTCTCTCTTTGCATCCTCTTATCCTTTTCCTTACACCTACTCATTCCAGTGCTTATTCCTCTTCCCCCTCTCTGATCCATTACTTTCTACTACTTACTGCGATGATTTTCTTCTTCCCTCTTCAGAACTCTGTTTCTCTATTCTTTATCATACTTCACACCAGCTCCCGGTGCCGGCTTCATGCGCTCACGCATGCGTATTACTCTTCTCTATGACTACTTCCGCCTGCCAATACCCATTCTCAACCTCTTCTTCCTTGTGCGCCTTTATCTCCTGCCACCCACATCTCTCTTCATTCTGGCTCTTTTGCTACTTAATGGACAGAGCTCCAGTATTTCCTCCTAACACTACTCAAGCATCCCTTGTATCTTGTTTGTTACCTCGGTCTTCTATTTCTCCTCCGTTAATATGGATTATACCAATACATACTGTAGGTATTTATACTCTCTCTTGTCCGCCCCCCTCTTCTTTGTCTCGATTGTCTACTATGGCCCTCACATTCCTCTTTATTGATAGTTTTCTCTTATTAGTCTGGATCCACATATATATTTTGCTATTGTGTACCTACATTGACATTGCCCTACAGGTACTGCCTCCTTTGTATATCCTGTTATTACTTCACCTTCTATTTACATTTCTCCCTTTGTATGGATTATACTTTGTTTACCTATTACCCTACCACATTTCTATCCCACCATCCTATCCTTATACCTTTCCCCACATTTTTAGTATCTCATCTGAATATTTTTCCTCTATTCACCATACCCCTCTTTGCCCTTTTCCCATCTTCTTCTCTGTAAGGTTATCCTCTCCCCACTTCTTCCACTTTTTTCCCCTGTCTCTATTTTTGTGCTGCATGTTATTTACGTATATTTGCTTCTCCTTTAGATGTCCCTTGATAAAGGCCTGTAGCCAAAACATCGAAATATTGACATCCATGCCTTTTTATCTCTAAAATTTCTAAAACTTCCACCAACTCACAGGAAAATCCAGATGATAAAGTTATGGTGGAAATGTTTCTAACCATGAGCTGAATAAGACTATAAGCCCTTTGTTATGTAAAATCTTTGAAAAACAGTGAGTCATGTGGAATAGGTGAGCTACAGCGTGCACTAAAGATGACCGGCCTGGGAAACGTTCAGCTTCATAGATATGGTAATGTAGAGTGTGAAGCTTTTGAGCATTATTTCTTCGTCAGACTCAGGATCTACCAAAACATAGACTTTCTTTGTTGCCCATAGCAACCAATCAGTGCTCCCTTTTCATTTCTTCACAACACTATATGAAATAAAAGGGGAGCTCTGACTGGTTGCAGACCTAGACAATTTTCATACATGTGGCCCATAGTTCCTATTGGTAGGAGGTAAACTGGGAACATCACATAATAATTTTGGAGGTAACAGCCATGGTAGAAAGGCCTAGGGCTGGTTAAGGACTTTTCCCAAAGTGAACAATGGGAAATTTTACGCCAGGGCGAAACAAAACCTACAGGGTAGCGGGTTTTGCCCCGGGGGCCCGTGCGTTTTAGGGGGCCCGGCCCCCCGGGCAGCTCCCCCCGTCCACTACCCCGGAATCCGCTCCTGGGCCCGCCGGCAGGAACTTAAAGTTCACTGCGGGGGGCGGGGAGCTACGGAGCCCAGACGTGCTGCTTTGAACGCCCGGGCCCCCCCCCCCCCGAGCGTTAAAGGGGCAGCGCTACAGGGGGTAGCAGAAGGGAGCCCCGATCGCTCCGCTCGCTACTTCCCCCCCGGGCCCCCTCTGATCACGTGGGTGCGCGCGGGGACTCAAATAACCGCGCCGCCCGCCTGACGCAGGGGGTTGCAGGAAAAGGGAACGGAGCGACGTGCATCGGGGGAGCTGGACCGGGGTGAGTAAACTTTTCTTATTTTACCTGCCCAAAGCCCCTTGTATACCCCATTGCTGCCTATATACCCCATACCCTCCTGTAAAACCCCTTTAAGCCTGCCTGAAACCCCCAACCCTGCCTGTAAAACCCCATTAGCCTCCTGAAAAAACCCCCATAAGCTCCCTTATACCCCCATAAAGCCTGCCTGTAGCCCCCCCAGCCTGCCTGTATACCCCCAGCCTCCCTGAATACCCCATTAACCTGCCGTAACCCCCATAGCCTGGAAACCCCCATAGCCGCGAAATCCCCCCATAAGCCTGCTGTATACCCCATAAGCCTCCCCTTAAAACCCCATAGCCTCCTGTATAACCCATTACCCCGGCCTGATCCCCATAGCCTGCCTTATCCCCCCAAGCCTCCGAAATACCCCATAGCCCCTTGTATACCCCTTTACCTGTTTTAAAACCCCATACCTGCCTGATACCCCAAAAAGGCCGCCTTATCCCCCCCTAGCCTCCTGTATACCCCATAACGCCTGAAAACCCCCCATAATTTTCTGTATCCCCCATAACCTGCCTGTATACCCCCTAGCCTTCTGTATACCCCCATAAGCCAGCTTTATACCCCCATAAGCCTGCCTGTATACGCTATTGCCTGCTGGCTACCCCATAGCCTGCCTGTATACCCCCGTAGCCTGCCTGTATACCCCATAGCCTTCGCTATACCCCCATAGCCGTCTGTCTACCCCCATAGCCTGCTGTATACCCCTAGCCTGCCTGATACCCCTAGCCTGCTTTAACCCCAAAACCTGTCTTTTAAAACCCATTAGCCACCGAAACCCCCCATAAGCCCCCTGTAACCCCCATAAGCCTGCTTGTAGCCCCCCCATAAGCCTCCCTGATACCCCCTAGCCTGCCGTATACCCCATTACCCCTGCCTTAATACCCATACCTGCCTGTATCCCATTACCTGCCTGTATACCCCAATTAGCCTGCAAAATACCCCCCTAACCCCCTTTTAACCCCATAACCTGCCTGTATCCCCCAAGCCTCCTGAAAACCCATTAGCCCCCCGTATACCCCATAGCCGCCCATACCCCTATCCTCCTTGTAACCCATAGCCTCCCGTATCCCCAAATACCTTTCCTGTATCCCCCCATAACCCGCCGTATACCCCCATAACCTGCTGAAATCCCCCCATAGCCCCCCTGTATACCCCATTACCTGCCTTATCCCCCAAAGCCTTTCTCTATACCCCCAACCCTTTCGTTACCCCCATAGCCGTGTATACCCCATAGCCTGCCTTATCCCCCATACCTGCTTTATACCCCCAAAGCCTGTCTTATACCCCATTACCCTACCTAACCCCCATAAGCCTCCCTGAAAAACCCCATAAGCCGCTTAAAACCCCCCATAAGCCCCCCTGTAAACCCCCTAGCCTGCCTGTATCCCCCATTACCCTCCTTAACCCCATAGCCTCCCTTTTATACCCCATTACCTGCCTGTTCCCCCAATTAGCCTCGTAAAACCCCCCATAACCCCTGCGAAAATCCCCCCATAAGCCGCCTGTATACCCCATAGCCTGCCTGTATCCCCATTAGCCCCCCCTGATACCCCATAGCCTGCCTGTATACCCCATATCCTCCTTGTATACCCCATGAGCCTGCCTGTATACCCAATAGCCTTCCTGTATACCCCATAACCCTTTCCGACCCCCCCCTAAGCCGCGGGTATACACCCATAAGCCTGCTTTATACCCCCATAAGCCTGCCGTATCCCCATAGCCTGCCCTGTTACCCCCATAACCTGCTGTATACCCCCATAAGCCGCTGTATCCCCCCAATAACCTGCCTGTTACCCAAGCCCTGATACCCCCATAAGCCGGCTGTAAAACCCATACCTCCTGTAACTCCATACCCGCTGTCTCCCCCCCCTAGCCTGCTGTAACCCCATACCCTCCCTTAACCCCATAGCCTGCGTATACCCCCAAACCCCGGGAAAAACCCCCAACCTGCCTTATACCCCATTAGCCCCCTTTATCCCCCATACCCTCTCATTGATCCCCCATACCCTTTCTGTATACCCCCATACCTCGTAACCCCATAGCCCCTTTTACCCCATAGCCTGCGTATACCCCCATAAGCCTGCCTGTATCCCCCATACCTGCTGTATACCCCCATAAGCCTCCCCGTAACCCCATTAGCCTCCTGTATACCCCCATAAGCCTGCCTGTATACCCCAAAACCCCCCTCCTGTAGAACCCCATAAGCTTCCCTTTATCCCCCCCAACCTCCTGCCTGAAAAAGCCCATACTCCCGTGAACCTGCCCTATGACCCCTTTAGCCCCCCTAAAGTTTACCTCCTATATAGCCCCTGAACCCCTGCCTGTCTACTATATGGGGCCCCCTTTAGCTACCTAAACCCTACCCATTGGCCCCTATACCCCCCTAACCCCTTTTCTACCTGTATGGCCCCTAAGCTACCTAAACCCTCCCCCTATATGGGCACTCTATTGGCTACCTAAACCTTCCTATTTGGGGCCCTTATATCCTACTAAACCCCCTGCCTAAATGGACCCCATAACCAGGGGGGAGGGCTGGAAAAAATCAGGGTTCAAATAGTGTCAAAACTGGGCAAGTGGCCCCGGGGATCCCCAAAAAAAAAAAAAATGGGAACAGCACAGAAATTCCCCCATAAACCATAAAAGGCAAAAAAAAGCAAAGTCCGTCCCAAGCGAGCAAGCCCCAAACCACCACCGAGGATAAAAAAGATGTTTTGGGCGACAGCATAGTAAAATACATGCTTCGTCCAAACCATTTTTTTGTATCCAAAGTGGTCGGGAGGATTCATCATGATGGCAACTGGATCGGTGCAGAACAAAGGGGAAAGTCCCCGACACGAGAGAAAATCCCTTAGTCCAAGAATAACTACACTGAAACACTTTTTAAAGTCACAGAGCCTGTGTACACTGGGGGGCTACCCCTAAAAGGTCACGTATGGGGGTTAATATAGTCTGCAGAACCGTGTACACGGTGTCCCACCACATATGGCACGTATGGTGGTTTAAACAGCTGCAAGCCCCTGTACCTAAAATTTACCACTATATGGTCCATATATGGGGTACAGGTCCCTTTTTTTAAATGACATAATAGTGTAGGGTTTTTATTTATCACTTTTGGTCAGTTTTTGGCGGGAAAAATCAATTTCCAAATTTTAGTGTTATTGGAAAAGTTTTGTCTTGGGGTATGGTTTTTTGTATCTATATGGGGAATGTATGGTGAGGATTTCCCCTTGTTTATCTACATTATCTAACAGCATTTCCGGTACATGGTCTTGGGCGGGAGGGGGGAGGGGTAGGGGGCCCCTCCAAAATTTTTTCTTTGGGGCCCTGGGTTTTCAGTTTTGCCCTGGGTTACAGCTAAGTTTTTTTTCTGAAACATCGAAACAAATATTTTTCTCTTTTTACAGAAAAAGGGGCTAGAATTTTTTTTAATATCTTCAATACTTTTTTTCCCCCCTTTGTTGTTTTTTCCGGTGGGAGAGGATATTCCATCGATGTTTTTTGGTCTTAAAGTATCTTACCAACTTCTTGCCACATTTGGTGATTGGGGCTACAAACCCATGAGTATCATAGATGCTTTTTAAAACAGATAAACTCCTTGCGTGGTAAAGGATTTGTCACAGTTTTCACGGTGCACATCGTGGTCCTTGCTACAGACTGCGGACATGCCCATGATCTGTTTGCATCCCCTGTCCCCTCTGCTTATGTGTATTCACCTGTCTTCATTGCTGCTCTGATCTTCACTGCTGCTGGTGTCCTGCACTTGCATGTGTCCTCCCTGGGGCTGCACACGGACTTGCCGAGATTTAAAGAGACAGTACACTAATTACCTAGCCAATGACCTTTCACCACTTGGGATTTTAGGAACTTCCTACCTGTGCTCTGATTCTGTTTTTTGATGTTCTCACATTGATCCTGACCTCTGCTTGCTGTCCTTTACCTGTACCAGTTACCTGCGTTTACTGGTGTCATGGCTCCAGTGTTCCTGTACTGCTGTTACCTCCCGTTATGTCAGCCTGCTACCTTTACTGCTGTTACCTGCTGCCAGGGCTGGGGATCGGCCTCTGACTGCGCAGCCGTTGCAATACAGCCGTGCAGTGTCACTCAGCAGCTGCACACACTTGCTGTGCATCTGCTGGTACATGGAGGAGGCAGGATGGATCGTTACCGTCCTGCCTTCTCCCCTGTATCAGCATCGCAGGGGGCGCACAGCTTTCACCGACGCTGGGATCTCTTCGGCCGGCAGCACTGCCGCCGAGGAGATCCCTGGGAGCTGCGTGACAGCATAAGCGGCGTGATGATGTCATACCGCTTACACTGCTCAGCAGCTCCAGATCTGGATGCGATGACCATGGGATCGTGAGGTGAGTATTTTATTATCATTAACTGCAGGGGGAATATTACCTGGTTATTAGGAGGCACTACCTGGCTATTAGGAGGCACTACCTGGCTTGAGGTGGCACTATCTGGCTATTAGGGGGCACTGCCTGGCTATTCGGAGGCACTACCTGGCTATTAGGGGCACTACCTAGCTATAGGGGGCACTACCTCGCTATAAGGGGCACTAACTGGCTATAAGGGCATCAACCTGGCTATAGGCAGCACTACATGGTTACAGGGGCATCTACCTGACTATAAGGACATCTACCTGGCTATAGGGACATCTACCTGGCTATAAGGGGCACTACCTGACTATAAGGGCATCTACCTGGCTATAGGCAGCACTACATGGGATTAGACAGGGCATCTACCGGGACTTATTATAGGGCAATGTGTAACCTGGCTAAAAGGGGCCATCTCCCTGGCTAGAAGGGGCACTACCTTGCTCCATGGGCTATTGCCTGGCTACAGGGGTTATTGCCTGGCTACATGGGCTATTGTCTTGCTACATGGGCTATTGTCTTGCTACATGGGCTACTGTCTGGCTACAGGGGCTACTGCCTGGCTACATGGGCTGTCATGGCGTCTGGGACAGATGGAGAAGAAGAAGAGAAAGAAAAACTCTTCAGAGACGTCTCCTGTAAGTCCCTGGATGTAACTTTACTGTAATCGTTTGTATGTCTGCAGAGCCTGTGTACAACTGGTATCTGTCACTCTATGCAGACAAAATTGTTTATAGTATAATGGTTTGTATTCAGTAATGGTCAGTTTGTATTATTCAGTCTCTATATGGTGGGGATATGCGGTCACGGTGTTGCAGTATTTGGTCCTGGTGTGGTGGTATTATTCGGTCACTGTGCACTGGTAATATGTGATCTTAGTCGGACATTGGTACTATTAGCCTGGGATTCTGGTTTCGTGCAGCAGTGTTAATTAGTAACTGTATGACTATTATTTAGTAGTTTTATGTGTCGCATTATGTTACCGGGGGGGTGGCGAAATTTCTTCACCTCGCCCTGAGTGCAATTTAGCTTAGGAATGGCCCTGCCTGCTGCTATGCCAGTCTACTACCTGCCGAGGACTCTGCTACCTATGGTTGCACCTGCCTGTGACCTGTCACCTCTGCCAGGTAATGACCTGGTAGCTCCTCACAGCTGAGACCGTCCGATATTGCATTGGGCTCCGGTGAAGAATGGAGGCCCCTTAGACTCTTCTTCCTGGTGTGGTGTGCATCTACAACATAATTTCCAGTGACTCAGAGGATCCACATACCCAGCTTCTACAGTTACAATACACACTAACCATGGATCTCACCGATGTGAACCTACCTGACATCCAGCACTTCACAGCTGTTGTATCCCGTCATGGCATCCATCTGGAGCAGCTTTTTTAGATGGTTCAGTTCTTTACCACACGTTTCACTGATCCCAAAACATGTAGCGGGTTCATTAATCAATTCACCATTGATTTTGAGGCCGTGGGACATCAGTTCCCATTTGATTGAGCCTTTTATCAACAGCCTACTCACAGGTGAAGCTTTCGCTTCAGACAAAGCAATTCCACAATGGGTCAAAACGGAATTCAGTTCAGCGCATTGGCCTCTGAGCTTGCCTGGAATAATGAGGCTTTTATGCCAGCTTTCTGGGAGGGTTTCACTGGGCGAATCAAGGACAAGCTGGCTGATTGTGACCTGCCAAATACCCCGAATGACCTCATCACTCTAGCTACTAGGACTGACATCCAATTTTCAGAGAGAGAGCTGGAGCTTTGCCAGTAGATTATGTTCTCCCAGTCTTGCAGTCTAGTAATATGTGGTACTGAAGCCATATGGTATACAGGAATCTGCTAACTTGTTGGCATATTGACTTGAAACCAGATATTTGTATATTGAGCTTGTTGAGGTGCTGGGTTCTGATTCACTGTCTTGTGTGAGACTAGGTCAGGATGACATAGTTAGAGCCCGTTTACACGGCAATGGACAAATACCGGTCGGTTTATCCGACCGGTATCTGTCCGGTTTGTGTGCCGAGCACACGGCTGCAGGGGGGACGGCTTTTCTCCGTCTTGACTAAGATGTACCACATATCCAGTTTACTGTTGTGGATGTTAATTCCAGCTTTACCTCACTTGTTTGGGTTTAAAAATGATCCCGGTGTTCCTCTCTCATAGACTTTAATGGGAATCGAATATTAATGGCATTCAAGGATCGAACATCGGGAGATGATTCAACAAAATCTGAAAACGACTTGAAGCAGATTTTTGGCCGAATCGCTCATCACTAGTTTTTAATCCCACCCACAAACAACAGTTAAACAAAATACACCGATGAAAAATAGGGTAATTCTGCTAGAATACATCCAACGAGGGGCTGTAAAGAGTGTTGCCAAAGAAAGGCACCACATAGTTCAAACCTCCTACCCCATTATACTCCTACCCCATATACCTACCAGATCAAAACCTTTTAGGCTCAAACTAGACCAAATTACCACACACAAAGAGCGATGACACTCTACAGTAAAAAAAAAAATATTTTCTAACTGAAAACTACGCGTTACATACCATAGGTATGTTTATGTCTGACGTGCCATGATTCCGACACCCTGCACTAAGGAGAGCTATGCCTTCTGAGTTTGCAGACCAACCTAAGGTGAGTGTGCTGATGTACATAAAGACACCTTCCTGTAAAGTTGTGAGTTTTGCACTAGGTAGTGCTTGTGTTTTCCTTTTTTCTTCTATATCACTGCCAGAGAAGCCCCATACATCTGCGTAATGCTGTACTACTGTCAAAGGAGGGGAAAAGAGGGGACTGTATATTTTTCTTAAGTAGCAGAGACTCCACAGTAGACCCAAGCCAAGCTCCAGGCTGAGAAGCAGCAAAATAAGTGTTTAACCACACACACAAACAATATCTAAATTAAATAACCAATGAAAAGTCAGGTAATTCTGGTACTTGTTTCTGAGGTGCTGTAGACCCATCAGTCAGCTGATTGAGGGGGACCAAAGAGGTGGACCATGTCCTAACCTAGACCATTAATATTGCAGTACTGGCCAATCCATTTAAACATTATTTTGCATACAGATGTAGCTAATACTAAAGCTTGAGAGACAATGCACCATGATGTCGCAGGACAAAATGTTATCACAACTTTTTAAAAGCTTTTCAATGTCCTTTGTTTTGAAATAAGAACAGATAACATGAAAAGCCATGATCCTATGGTCAAGTTATATATGTTCATTGTGATGTTTTGACTGGGGTTCTTTCCGAAAGAGCAACAACCTTAAAGGAAAAGCGTGAAAATTTGTCCTTTGTCTCCCCCTTTGAGCCTTTTTTATCGTAAATTTTTATTTGGGAAAGGGTCATCTTTCTCATTTTTCTGACTTTAAAAAATATGTAGGTGGTGTGTTGGGTTTGTCTGTAACTAAACAATCAATGGCAAAACCAATATAGGCCTATTAAATGAGCCATATTTTACTCTTGATCGCACTGGGCTTGTGATTTTTAGAATTAAACCAATGTAACAAATCAGGAGTCAGTCATGGCTTGCTCTCAGAACAAAAATAAAAACAGCTGCTTAAAATTCATGGAAATGAAAACCCTAGGAGACAAAGCAAGGGACATGTAAATGCGTCATATTTAATTTCTCTGCTTTATTAGACTGGATTATGCAAAGACAATAACATTTATCACAGTCGAAAGATTTGCAAATAAAATAGCAGCCATGAGGATGGGATCACAGGCATGGTAAACATGATGTATCGATGGCTTGAAATGCCAAGACAAGAGACAAAAAAAAAAAGGGAAAAAAGAAATTTTTTAATGGGAATGAAAATTTTGAAAAGTTAAAGCTTTCTAAAACATGGGGGGTTTTTTTAAAAATTTTTTTTAGAAATATGTAGCTGTCCCCCGGGCAAATGCCCTTTGTTTAGTTTGGGGTTTAGGGCTTGGGTTTAGACAAAAATAAGAGTAGTTTAAAATCCCTGCGGCCTTATAAAAAGATATGTAAATTTAAAAAAATTTTATTGTTTTCCAAAAACAGCATCACTTTCAAGCTATACCTGCTATTGCAACCACACTTTTTAATGAAAATATGTAAATCATAGTTAGCCCAAAATAAATTTTTTTAAATTTTTTTAAATTTGGAAAAAAATTTATTAAGATGCTTTTTCCCCTGAATAATGTCTGCAGAAAAGTAATCACAAGAAAACATACTTTACAATAACAGCTTACATTCACCCCTTACCAACAAAGGGCGTATGGATATGTCCTATTGTTAGTAAGGTCCTATATAGTGGGCTTACCAGTAAGCCCCGTACAAGGAGGCGATGGGTTCTAATTGAGCTGCCATAACGCTAACACGGGAAAAAAAAGCACTTCGAGCTGTTGCTTAACCCCTTAAATGTTGCAACAATCGTGGCTGCAGTGTTTAAATGTCTTGCATTTAAATTATAAAAAGCCATATGGCTGTAAAAGAAAAAAGTGAGGTTTCCCATAGTCATATGTTAAGGGTTTATTATTTCTTGACCCCGGCAGGAGTATAGGAACTGCCTTTTTTTGGTACACCTCTGAATATTTAAATAAATAAAAGGGGTAAAAACATCAAGCCGAATGGTCAAGTACCCAAAAGGGGGATTTAAAATTTAAAAGTAAAAAAATTTTAAAAAATTTTAAAGAAACAAAAAAAAATATAAATTTAAAATCACCATCTTTTGCTATTTTACAAACAAAAATTAAAAAGTTGCACATAATTGGTATTGCTGTATCCATAAAAGTCTGATCTTTTAAAATATAAGATAATTTATCTGCTGAACATTCTAGAAGGAAAAAATCCAAAATTGCATTGTTTTGTAATTTACATCCCCCTTAAAAAGGAAATAAAAAAATTACAAAAAGTACTTATCCCAAAGGGTAGAAATTTAAAAGTATTTTAACCCTGCGATAATCACTCGGTTGGGTGAAAAAGACCAAAATTTTGGGTTTTTCGGGAAAATGGTGGAGCACAAATGTAAAAATAGCGTTTGTATTTTTAAAAAAGTACTTAACATAATGAAAACCCCACATATTTGCTATATACAATTCTATGGTACAGTCAATGGATCTAATAAAAAGTATATCTTGTTCCACAAAAAAAACAAACCCTTCAAAGTGTTATCCTGTAACCCTTTCTAGTTGTTGAGTGAATTTGGTTTGGGGCGTGTGAATAATCTGTAAATTGTTACAATTTTTGTGAGTTAGAAATTTAACATAAAAAGTTATGTGCTTTTAATGTTTTTTGGTTATGTGCTTACACGGGATTTAATAAGGGAATGTGCTTTATTTAATTGTTCTACATCGGGGGTCTACACAGCATTTTGGGAAGTTGTGATACCCAGCATGATCCATCCCAGTGGGAAAGGGACATTTACATTGCTACTGCCAGGAAGACGTGAATACTTTCTACAGTCAGATAGATAAAGCTGCACAAGTGCTCTCTTGCTATGCTGGCATCTCTTAGGACTTAGAACTTACGCCCCCTTCCCGCAATAGAGAAATTTGGCAAAAACTGTTGTATTAAAAGGAACCTTCACATGGTTATGCCCCCCTTTCTGGAACAACACAAGTGTGAGAACATGCGTTTTAGGGGTGTGACCCTTATTTTGAAGATGATGGAGATTCAGGTATTTAATGCCAAATCGGGTGGAAAAACCAAAAAAGAGTCCCTTATTCATGGCGGAGTTGCCCCCGCCCCCAAGGCTAACCCCATTAAAATGCAGTTTTTCAAGGTTTCTACCTTTTTTGTAAACAAAAAATTAGTTTTGAGGTGGGCGGGGCTAGCCCGGGGGGTGGGGCATTATTAAACTGACTCTTTTTGGCTGAAAAAATGCCCCATTTTAGCATTTTAAAGCTCTAAAACTATGGTCTTACAGAACAAAGGACACAGCATGGAAAGCATTCTGTCCAGTTTGGTGTTTCCTTAGCAAAGGATGGGAAAATCTATGTGACAGGGTTCAGTCTTTTTTTCATGGAGGCCCACCACGTAGAGAAGTTCTCTGCCCAACTGCCCTCAGAGACTCAAAGACCCGTTTTTTAGCATCAAGGGAAGTCTCCTTTCCTCGAAACTTTTGTAAATTTCTTACTGTGCCCTTTAAAAAAGAGACGAAATTGCCATTTGTTCGTAAATACATTCATAAAGAAGAAGTTTTTAAAGTTCGATGTTGGTGCTTTAATGCACCAGCTAGGGGGGCCCCAACACCAGGTATCAATGCTAAGGGGATGACCAGCGGTGTCCTAGGCTGCAACTGTGCAAACCTACCATATGGACAATTATTGTGGATAAGAGGGAAATGTTTAGGGGTCCAAAGCTCCATCCTAGCCACTGTGATGACGCTAACTGCAGTTTGTGGAACTACATTTCCCAGATGGCCCCTTCATAACACCTGTTGCCTTTCCCTGTGGCTCACAACACATACTGTATGTCTATGTAGAAGTAAAAAATGTAAAACTTTATGGTTCTTGGAAAGCAGGGAGGAAAAAAATGAAAAACCAAAAAATTATAATTGGATTTCAGGAAAGATTTTGCTCAGGTGCCAATGAACCACGTCACTCTGTATGTTTATAATACTAGTCAAAACAAAGCAATATATCCTAGTTAACGCTTAAATGTACCCCTTATTTAAGTAAGTCTGTAATTTAATTAAATTAGCCTCCAATTACTTAATGTAATAAAACATGTATTCACCTTTAGCACCTTAGCACCGATGGCTGGTCTAGTCATTGTTTACTTACGGTTGGCACATGACTGCTGCAGCCAATCAATGGTAAGCCAAAGCAGTCACGTGTGGGACCATTGACCTCACTGATCATGAGCCACTCAAATTCATAGCAGTGGAATGAAACTGTTCAGTGAAGCTACTTGGCAGTGGTCGCTAGACCTTCAGTTCTAGAATGAGGGAGATTTTTTTTTTAGAATTATAGATTTTTTTTGAGTAGGACAACCTCACCAAGTTAAAAGTTAACCAGGATATATTGTAATTGTTAACACTAAAATAGATTGTCTGGTTTCAAATAATGGTGTAAATGTAGGAGGTATTGTTTATTTGGCATTTAAGACATGGAACTGAAAGATACCATATGTGTTCATCAGTACCATAAAATATTTTGGAAACAATTAGGAGCCATTTTGGAAGGCTTTTTTTAAGCCACACAACCACTTTAACTTCTCAGTAGTGTAGTAATAGTATAAATAAAAAGTTAAAAAACTCCCCAACTACATAAAAAAAAGCTCTGATAATAGCTCTATAGTGCTGAAAACATTTGGGGGCCTCATGTATAACAACTGTCTAGGTCTAAGACTTTCTTTGTTGCCCATAGCAACCAATCAGAGCTCCCCTTTCATTTCATATAGTGCTCTGAAAAAAATGAAAGGGGCACTCTCATGGGTTGCTATAGGCAACAAAGAAAGTCTTAGACCCAAACAGTTTTCATACATGTCCCCCATGGTTGATGTGTTGCATAACTTGCTGGAAGATCTACATGTAATTGTTTCTTAAACTGAAGCTGGATGATCAATCCTTTGTTCCTCTGGAAAATAAGCTTTATTCCTCCCTCCATACTATATCCTGTATGCAGAAATCTAAAAACCATAACTGATAATATAATACGGAAAAGTTTTTAGACATGAAGTTTAGCTAAGAAAGCTATAGTTTTATATGAAGGACCTATTATAGCCAGGATTGTAGTAAACAACTCAAAGTCCCTTTAATTACTTTGTTGCCATAGAAATCACTTAATAAAAATGTCAAAAAAATTATAAACTGAAGCAACAGTCAGTGAAACCCATTAGAGTATTTTCTTTCGTGTATGTCCTGCTTAAAGTATAAGACATTAAAATACATTAAACATGCATTAAAAAGCCACCCACCCAATCTAGTCTTATGACTAATAGAATAAAGCTTTATTGAGGTCATTAACCTGACCTCATGCTGTGCCACCCATATGGAATTGTTGTTATTGGATGCCATCTAGTTGAGATTAGCTGATATGACACCTGCGTTTAATATGAAGTTGTTGGTAGCTTTTTTGTGTATGTGCACTCTGAAGGGTCTCTCTGCCTCTGCCTTTATGCTGCTCCATTTGGTGACTTACTTACAATTTTGGGGTTGCTCTATTGGGCAGTCCGTACTGTCAACTGCCCTCTCCTTCCCCCTAGTGTGAATACATGCTGGTCCTTGCTAAAATAAATGGTCAATGTGTTCTACTATTATCCCCCACCATTAGCAGAACCCCAGTATCTATTTAAAGGGGGGAACCCCAAAGGTTCTTACCCGTTTTGTAGGGGTTTTTTGATGTTTGCTCATACCCGATTTATTGTGTTTCTGGTTTTGACCCCGGTATTTATTAAAGTCCCTCAGTTTGTCCTTTGCCTGACAACTGTCAAAATGTATGTTTAATTGTAACTGCCTTCTGTATTCTTTTATTTGTCTGATTATTTTTTTTTTTTTTTTTTTTTTTTTTATTAACAAAAAACTTTATTTTTAAAGGATCCAATAATGGGTAACAAGCAGTATGATTTGTGGGCTTACGGGTTATGTTTTTGTAAATCAAGGTTAAATAATATTATGATTACGAAACCCCCCGTTGTAGTAAAACAATATCCAAAAAATTAAGACTGTAACTAACTTCCCTGAACGACCCAGGGAAAAAACTTAGCAACAAGAAAAATTGTATTTCTTAATTCGCCAAGTGCCTCAGTTATACAATTGTTACTTTAGCCCATAGGCGGCGGGAGGATCAAAAAAGATCTAAGTATTTCCCCTGTGCTTTACCCGAAAGACAGTAGGAAGGGAGAGTGTGGAACCACCCCGGGGCGATGCATTCAAGGAATGCGGAAGACCCCCAATCCAACTCTCAAAAGGTAAATGTGCCAGGGGGGTCTTCACCCTCCCCAAAAATTTTCGAATTTACCCATTTTGTTTTTCTACCCCAAAAAATCCACCTCAGATGGTGTCTTGCCATTGGTCAACCCATCCACTTGCCAGCATCTCAAGGAGTAGGGGAGATTCATTTTTAAAATGCCAAAAAATTTTACAATCCCAAAATTGGGGGAAAAAGGGCATCCCCTGAATAGAATAGCAACACATTTTTCCCAGCCCCTAAGGGCCTGCCTTAGAATAGGGAAGCCCGGAAAAACTCCTCCCGCAAAACCCATGCCAAAAGGAGCTCAAGGGATTTTTAAAATGCCGTAAAAGGGGAGACAATAAAGGTTGAACCCTTAGCTTTTATCTGACCCCCATGGTAAATGAGACAACCCCCGCAAATAATATAAATTAAAATCCGGAAAAAAAACTCCCTCCCCCGCCCCCGGGGCCCCCTTTTAAAAAATCAGAAATATACGATGTCTGCGCCCTGCATATTTAAAAAAACGTATAACCCCCCATTTGGGGAAATTGGCATTTGGAAGGTAATAGGGGCCTGTTGGAGGGGTGTACAGTATTTTGGTAGAAGTGACATTTTACCAAACTAAAACTGCCGCCCTTGAAGGTGCAATTTATTCCAATTATTAACTTTGTTTTGTAGAAAACACAGAGGGAAAATATTATAATACAAAAAAATTTGGACGTTTTGGAATTTTATCCCCAATAGGGGGAAAAGAGGAAGCCCACACCAAACGTGCCCAGCCCCTGCCCTGGGAAACCCATTGGGCAATCGGCAGGATTTAGATTTTCCCAAAAAAACCAAATCCCGGGGGAAGGACCCAATCCCCCCCTTTGCCGCATGGATCCCGGGGCGTTCGGGGCAGATAATTTTAACAGGGTGCATCCCCCTTTAACTAAACTACAGATGAACTTGGGGTAGGCCCCCCTAACGCGGCATCTAAACCTTACTTTTGCTGCCAAGGGTCACCGTAAGGCAAAGAGGAGGGGGAAATAGGACAAACCCCCCCTCGTTCCCGGTACGGGTAAAAAGGGCCCGAAACCCACCCCTTTCGTTACCCTCGAAACCTCCGTAAATTGCCCTCACCCCAATTATGAAGGAAGATCCCCAAAAAAAATTTTCCAAAGCAAAGGAAAGAAAATTTACCCTAATAGTCAAAGGCTTTAGCCGGTCTAGATTCTCCTTTACCCCTCTTTTGTGAGCTGTAAATTAGTAAAAAAATCGCCTTTGTTCAGTGCTGTCGAGTTTCCCCGGGTGAACCCCCAATTGGGTTCTTGAAAATTTAAAAAATGACTTTATTCATTACTTTGGCCAGGGTCTTGATGTCAGACTGAAAAAAGGAAAAGGCCGTCGATTCAAAAAAAAGGCAGGATTTTACTCGGTTTGGGGGAAATAAATAAGGGGCCCCGTACATGACTGGGGAAGGGCCGGGTCCAGGCCGTTTTATTACCCCACAATTGTGGGGGAAAAAAGTCCCTCATATTCTTTGAGAAATCATTTTGGGGACCGTCGCTCCCGGGGATTTGGAAGGTGAAAAGAGTGTATGAATCCAGATTTCTTGTTTATAATGGGGAATTAAGAAAACTCAAACCCCCGCCGTAGGGGAAGGGGAGCCTCGGACAGGTATTTTAATCTCAGAAGGGGAGAGTGGGCTTTGAGGAATATAGGTTTTGTGTTAAAAAAACTGTTCCAAAAATTTCTTAGGGTCACGGTACGAGACCCTCGGGGCTCATTCTGGCACCGGGGGGTTCAGACCCCCCCCCCCCCCCCCCCCCCCCCATGCAGCCAATAACTTGCCAATTTTTCCCATTCCCAAAAAAAAAAATTGCCGGTGAAAATGCTTCTTTTTACTGTAGAAAGCAAGCATTTGGTAATTTGGGCCTCAAGCCATTCCCCCTTGTTTCATTGAGGGATCCCCAAAATATCGCGCTCTGGATAAATTTTTGGGGTAAAAGGGGGCTGAAAATATGGCGGGAAACCCTTTTTCAGCTACCCCACAAACCGATAAAAAGAATTGGATTTAGCGTTGTTCACTCGCTATTTGGGGCATTCAAACCCTGTGATTTGGGGAGCCCGCCTTGCTTTTGGGGCGAGTTTTTAACAGTAGTGGTTCTTGGGCGTTTAAAGAAAAAATTTTTTTTTCGGCAATAACCTTCAATCTGGGGATACAAATTGCATTTTAGTTACGCTCCCTAAATTTTTCTTGGGGGGGTAAAAAACAAGGGCCCCTCTTCTTTGGACCTCCACTGAAAGTCGGATTACCAGTACTTTGGAGTTCCCAATGGATTAGGGCCTTTTCTGATAGCGTAGAACAGGCCCAAACCTGTGTTTAGTACTTGGCTTGTGTTTTGGGGGGGGGTCCAGGTGGGGGGGTTTGGGAAGGATCTGAGGCCCCTTTTCCCACCCGAACATGACGAAAATTTTGTCCCTGCCATAAGATGAAACAAGGATTTTTTCCAGAAAGGTTCCCGGAGCAGCCCCTCTGCCCCTCGGGAAAGCCTATAAGCGATTTTACTTCCTCACCCTTTTTCTGGTCATAGTGTTGGGCAACTTAGTAATTTTCCCCTTTACTTCCCCACCCCTTGGAAGGGGGTGGTTTTTTATTTCTAAGGGGCTGACCCATTTTTTCCCCGTTCCCCCTCTCAAGTCTTTGACTCATGCCGTGCAGAGAGATGTCCACCTTTATTTTTCTATTTTGATGTCAGGGTAGCTTGGCCCGAATGATGGGGAAAAACTTTTAAAAAACTCGGTTTAAAGGTCCGTGTCCAACCCTTGGGTTTTTTGGGCAACCCGATGTCGGTCAGGGTTTTGGGTGGGTGAGGACAAACCCGGCAAAAATTTTTCCAAATTTTTATGGTCTTGGGGGCGGCTTTTGTGGGTGCCCTGCGAGGGGCGTATTGCAGAGCTGACATCGCCGCGAAAAATAAAAACAATCGAAAGAGCGTGGGGTATAAATTCAAATGGGGAATCTTTTTGGCT
>JAODAL010057625.1:0-22569 GCA_025379985.1 Phyllomedusa bahiana
GCATCCAGACCCTTTCCAGAATCCGGGTTCCCTATAATTGTTATATTATTACATCTGAAAGCATTCAGACCCTTCTCCAGAATCCTGGTCCCTATAACTTGTTATATTATTACATCTAGAAATGTATCCAGACCCTTTTTGAACTCTTAGGCTATGTTCACACGGCTTAATTGCGGGACGTAATTACGCCCCGCAATTACGCCGTGTGGACGGGGGCGGGGCGGGAGCGGGGGGCCGGCACTTCGCCGGCCCATAGACAATCACTGCAAAGCGGCGCGTATACGCCGCTAGAAAGTGACATGTGAACCCTTTAGTTCTCTATGAGAACTGTGAATTACCGTAATGAATGGGCCGTTTTCGGCCCGTAATTGGCGCACTTCGGCGCGTAATTACGGACCAAAATATGGCCCATTTTAAGCCGTGTGAACATAGCCTTACTGAATTCCCCATGACAAGTTCCTCTGGCAGAGAGTTGCACAGTCTCACTGCTCTTACAGTAAAGAATCCCTTTCTATGTTTATGTAGAAAGCTTCTTTCCCCATTGTTCTGGATACAGTCCTGGGTATAAATAGATTTGGGAAAAATCTCTATATTGTCAACCCGGATATATTTATACATATTTATTATTTGACCCCTAAAGCCATTTTTTCTCTAAAGAACCCTCATTTACTGGATAGTACCAGCATTACTGTCTGCTGTTCTTATTTTACTTATCCCTTTTAATTATGCTGCTTTTTCCTGTGAAAAAACCTGAGGTCATTTTTTCAAGAAGTTGAATAAAACAATGATCAAAAAAAAAAACCCAATATACACTAAATGTTTCCCAAATGAAAATATTGACTTATCCCATGAAAAATAAGCCCTAACATAGCTCCACTGACAAAAGCACTAAAAAAAAACAAAATCACATTATATGTTACAACATTTAGGAGCGATATTTTTCTGTTTCAACAGTAGTAAAACAAGCCATAATTGCTGTATTTCTTTCATTCTGACCCAAAAAAACAAAAAACAAAATGAAAAGCTGTATTTTCCCCAAACTGGTACTAACAAACTACACCTCATCCCAAAAAATAAAAATTCCCGAACATCTTAATTTACATAAAAATAAAAAGATAAGGCTCTCAAAATATGGCAACATAAAAAAGTGTGTTTTTTTAAAGTTATCTGATAACCGTAAAATCTAAAAAAATGATATGAATGATATATCATTGTAACTGTATCAACTCACAGACAAGTCAATATATAATTAGCACTGTATGCTATCTTTTTTTTATCTTGCCACACCAATAAATGTAATTGAAGGGGAAAAAATTTCCAACATGTACCCCGAAATGGTGGGCAAAAAATTAAATTATACTATATAATACATGGCGTCGTATATATAAATTTATATTTTATTAATATATTAAAAATATAATATTTTATATATAATATATATATATATATATTATATATATAATATATATATATATTATATATATATATATATATATTATAATTTATAAAAGTAATATATAATTTTTATATATTAAAATCATATTTATATTTATATAATATATATAAATATATTATAATATATATAAAATATATATACACATAGCTGAAGAGGGACAGCACTAAGGGGTGACTGCTGTGGCCCTTTGGGTGCACTATAATTTGCTTTTCTGTGGACCACTGATCCTGCTTCTGATAGGAGGCTCTCACATTTGGGTATGTTCACACAGGTTATTTGGACGCTGCTTTCGAAGCAGTTTCAGGCATTTCCACTCCCAAAACAGCATCAAAACCTCATATGAAAACACACTTCTTCAAGAATTGGTTTTAGAGGCGTTTCTCAGCATGTTTTTTTACAAGGCTTTGGCAAGGCTTGCAACAAGGTTTTCATTTCCAAAACAAATTTAAAAACCAGATCAATAAATGCGCCCAAAAATGCGTCAAAAACGCACTTAGAAATGTGCCTAAAACCAGCTTCAAGAAATGACATGACATTTCCAAAGAAGCACATAAAAACCTCATTGTGTGTGAACTACAATGGTGTTTTACATAGGAATCAATTAAATGAACTGGGGGCGTTTTGGATGCTGGTTTAGGACGAGGAAATGCTCTGAAAACTGTGTTCAAATAAGATGTGTGAACATATTCTTAGGACTGCAGTGCACACAAGCCTGGAATTCTGGCACATACAAGCCTGGAATCAGAGGGTTGGCCTGTATGGTCCAGCTTGTTAAACTGCCAAACACAAGATGGCTGCTCCCATCAGCTGTATTCAAAATGGTTCCATCAGTGGTGATAGGTCCCCTTTAAGGACCACGTGTATGAAAACTGTCTCGGTCTAAAACTCTCTTTGTTGCCCATAGCAACCTATCACATCCCCTTTCATTCTTCCAGAGCACTATATGAAATGAAAGGGGTGCTCTGATTGGTTGCTATGGGCAACAAAGAGAGTTTAAGACCTAGACAGTTTTTCATACATGTGGCCCTTAGTATCAATTTTCCACATTTTCAAGAAAATCTGCAACATAGATATTTTTAAGGACAAGTCCATTTCTGCTGTGGTTTTGAGGGGTCTGTAGGTTATATCATAGTTGCCAACTTTCAAAAATGAAAAAGCAGGAGAACTTAGTGGGCGGCGCGCATCGCGCGCCGCGGCAACAAGTTGCATGGACCCGCCCATCTCGGTGGTCTGCCACGCCCCTTCAAAACAGCCACACCCACTCCACCTAACTGCATAACGGCTTTGGAAGAAAGCCAGGTAGATGCCCTTATAGCCAGGTAGTAGCCCCCCATAACCAGGTAGTGCCCCTTACAGGCCAGTAGATGCCCACTTGTAGCCAAGTAGATGCCCCCTCTGTAGCCAGGTAGAGCCAAATTTGTAGCCAGGTAGATGCCCCCCTTTGTTAGCCAGGTAGGTGCCCCCCATTGTTAGCCAGGTAGGTGCCCCCATTGTTTGCCAGGTAGGTGCCCCCATTGTTAGCCAGGTAGGTGCCCCCATCTGTTTGCCAGCTAGGTGCCCCCATCTGTTTGCCAGGTAGTGCCCCCATTGTTTGCCAGGTAGATGTCCCCTCTGTTGCCAGGTGATGTCCCCTCTGTTGCCAGTAGATGTCCCTCTTTGCCAGGTAGTGGCCCCCAAACTGTTTGCCAGGTAGATGCCCCCTTGTTGCCAGTAGATGCCCCCTCTGTTCCCAGGTAGTGCCCCCTCTGTTGCCCGGTATGCCCCCTCTGTTTGCCGGGTAGTGCCCCCATCTGTTAGCCAGGTAGTGCCCCCATCTGTTACCCAGGTAGTGCCCCCATCTGTTAGCCAGGTAGTGCCCCCTCGTTGCCGGTAGTGGCCCTCTGTTGCCAGGTAGTGCCCCCATTGTTTGCCAGGTAGATCCCCCCCTGTTTTGCCGGGTAGATGCCCCCTCTTTTTGCCAGGTAATGCCCCCTCTGTTGCCAGGTAGTGCCCCCTCTTGTTAGCCAGGTAGTGCCCCCATCTGTTAGCAGGTAGTGCCCCCATCTGTTTAGCCAGGTAGTGCCCCTCTGTTGCCAGGTGTGTCCCTCTGTTGCCAGGTTAGTGCCCCCATCGGGTTAGCCAGGTAGTGCCCCCATCTGTTAGCCAGGTAGTGCCCCCTCTGTTGCCAGGTAGTGCCCCCTTGGGTCGCCGGGTAGTGCCCCCTCTGTTGCCAGGTAGTTCCCCCCTTGTTAGCCAGGTAGAGCCCCTAAAGCTAATAAAAATTAAATAATAAAAATCCACTTACCTTACCAGGCTCCTCCCGCGGCGGCCAGCTCCTGCCCGATTCCTCAGCGGCGCGGGGGAAGTGAGGAGCAGACGCGCGTCACTCCCCTGCAGCCGGCGCGTCACTTCCACCTGCGCCCGGTTGACCTGTATGTACGGCGCACACACCGGCGCCGTACATACAGGGAGGGAGGAGGAGGGAGCGATCCCTCCTGCCTCCCCCCCGCACAGTGAGACCGCGGGCGGGTGAGCGGCCGCTTGCGGCCGCAAGCACCGCCTTAGGAGCGGGCCCGCGGCGCAGAGTAGCGCACCAGCGTTTACTCTTGCGCCCGCGGTAATTTAAAGGACCCCCGCCCCCTGCAGGGCGGGGAGGAATGCCAACTCCCCCGGGAGGGCGGGAGGGGACCCCAAATAGCGGACCCCCCCGCCAAAAACAGGAGAGTTGGCATGTATGGGTTATATCCCCCCAAAAATGACTCCATCTAACAAACTACACCCCTTCCAAACAGCATTTAGGAAGTTTACTAACCCATTAGTTGTTTCACAGAAATTAAAACAAAGTGGAGGTGAAATTCCCCCTTTTTTTTTGCAGATTTTCAATTTTTATCCATTATTAAAAAAATGTTTATTATGTAAAGCAATATTTATGCATCACTGTATTCTGATAGCCATATATTTTACATTTTTCCATATTTAAAGCTGTGTAAGGGCTATTTTTGAGGCATACAACGTTGGCATTTATTTATGTTTCAGATCGATTTTTATTCCATTTTATGTGCTGCAGGATAAATGAAAATTGCAATTCTGTGACTGTTTTTCTTTTTTTTTTTTAAGGTGTTCACTGTGCGGGTTAAGTAATGTGACAGATTTATAGGGTAGGTCATTACGCACGTGGCTATACCATATACATGTACTTTATTTATTTTTGATCTTTTTTGGGGCGACGGGCATTCTTAAAGGGGAAAAAGGGCGGTGTACATGTTTTATTGTATTTTTTGTATTTTACTTTTTTGTACTTTTTTCCCATAGGGGACTTGTATCAGTGATCTTCAGATCACTGATACAATGGAGATCAGTATATAGCAGAACTGCGTGAACTCTGTGTTTTTCTCTTAGCTGCCACAACCACGATCAATCACGGCAGCTAAGGTGTTAATCCCTTCCACACCTCTCTTCCGAAGTAATCTCCGGTCGTAATGTACAGCTGATTTCCCGCAGCGATTGTGCATACTCCGTTTTAGAGTTAGCACAATCCCTAGGACATAAGTTTGCGTCCACTTACATTAACCCCTACACGTTGTGAAGGGGTTAAGATCAGGTTTTGTTCAGGATAGGTTCCAGTGCAGGCTCGCCCTTTTTGGGATGATTGCTCTGCTTTATGAAGGGTGAGCCAGGAAAAGATTAGGGCATCCCTGACACATTGTGCACCCTGTGAGCATCCACAATTCTCTCTACCTCAAGTTCTAGATCCCAGAGAAAGTAGAGGATTCTTTTGAATATTGACGGAGATACATACGGTTTTTCTTGAAGACAGACTTGTGAAAGTCATCATGAACTATTAATGATGGAGGAAAGAATAAATGAAAAGAGACTGAATAACCTGAGAAGCCTCACATGGGCCAATAAATCTTGTCACCAACTTATGACTTTGAGTTTCAGGTCCTTCCTTGGTCAAAATACAAAATTTAAAACGCACCGAGAATAAAGACCTTACAGAATGTTTTTTGTCAGTATTTTTCTTTTGAACAAATTTGGATTTCTTCAGGTTTGATGGAACCTTAGTTGAACTAGTTGAGCCAGGCCATGCATCTGATAAACCAGTTTCCTCATTTACTCCATAAATAATGCTGGTCTGAAAAAATACTGGGTCACCGGGTGTTCCGATCACCCGACAGAGCAGGGAAACCCTTTGATTGCGCTGCGGTAACGCACCGCCGCAATCAAAGGGTTAAAGCACTGGGTTGCGGAAGTTTCTTCCGCTCCTGGGTGCTCGCAGGAAATGCTCTGGGATCGGGGCTGTGTAGCACGTCTAGAGACGTCGCTGCAGACGAACGACCTGCACCTGCCGACGTCTAAAGTCGGCAGGCTATCGTTAAGAAGTTAAAGGGGCCACATTCTCCTAACAGAATAGGCTCTGTAGCACAAATTGTTTAAAAAAAAGTTGGCTATGATAGCAAGCCAGACCACAAATCCCATACTGACTCATGTTTAAAACACCTAAAATTGACAATTAGGAATGGGCCACAGAACAATGGAAGTAGGTGCCCTGATCTAAATATTCACATTATCTTTTACACCATGTTAATGGTCAGGTGTTTGTGTTGATTACCTGTGGAAGAGGTGGTACTAAAATGTATTAAAGGAAAAAGGCAAGTAGTTAGAAGTAGTGTTCTGCTGGGAAACATTAGGCACTAGTATCTATATTGCTACTTTGATACATACCACTTGCTTAAACATTGTTGCAGACCAAGAACACCCTTCCTGGCAATTTCATTTTTCAGTGGCAGTGGCCTCTTTCAACACGATTATGCACCCTGCACATTGCAAAAATTGTTTGGGAATGGTTTTACATAAATGAAAGATTTTATGATGTTGATTTGGTCTCTAAATGCTGCTTATCTGAATTTGCTTAACTATCTGTAGAATGAGCTAGGAAATCAAGACTGATCTATTCAGGTTTCACATTGCATTTTATAGGATTTTCTGCTGTTATTTTTGTGCCATACATGCGAAAGTTGTTTTGACAAAATAATAGTTACATAGCTAGTATGGTTGAAAAAAGACACGTCCATCAAGTTCAACCAAGGGTGGGGAACAATGTGGATGAAGGCAAAGGGCTGATAGGAAATTTTTAAGCTTTATTTCCCCTGCTGCCTTATGGGAACCAACCCATAAGGCAAGAACCGATCTGCCCTAACTTAATATATAATTTATGACCCAAAATTTGCCATCAGACTGGATCTAGACTTTTATACAGCTATATAAGTATTAATATTTTTTAGTTTCAGGTAGATATCTAAGCCTTTCTCGTTACTGTGACCAGCTCCACAGACAGCTATTCCACAGATTCACAGTTCTCACGGTGAAGAAGATTTGTCTGTTCTGGAAATTAAATCTTTTTTTTTTTCTAGACGAAGTGAATGTCCCCTTGTCTTTTTGTTTTATATGAAATAGCTTTTCACCATCTTTTTTGTAGAGCCATTTAAATACCTATATAAATTAGTCATGTTTCACTGTAGCCGTCTCAAGACTAAATACGTTTAATTCTTTTAATCTCTCATAACTAAGATGTTCTATTCCCCTTATTAGTCTGGTTGCACTTTATCTAACTTCAGTCAGGGCCGCCATCAGAAATTTCAGGGCCCGCTACAGCTACAGCGTCTGGGCCCATCCCTGCCACCACTCCCCCTGTAGATCTCGCCCCTGTCAACTCCATCTCTCCACCCCACCAACCACGCCCAGCAACCCCCGCCCCCCCACCTCAGAAAAAAAAATGCAATTGCACCATTGTCTTTGGATTTAGTTCTTGTTGAATTTTACAACATATAGTTTATCTATATTGGGTGTGTCAGTACGTATACAAGGGCTAGAAAGTACCACCAAATGATCACCGCATCTCACCACTATAATGTTACTGACCAAACCAGTATACCCAGACCAATATAACCAAATAATATACACAGACCAGATAATACTGCCACATATCACTACGTATGGTGACTAAAGCCACTATAATGTTACTGATCAAACTAGTATACTAAGGCCAATATTACCAATAACAACAATCACTACATATCTCCACACATATCTCCACCATAAAGATGTCTTAAAATGCCACAATACTGTTATTGAATATAATCCATTACAATAAGACCAATATTACCTCCACACAGTGACCATATAGGGTGTAAGACTTTCGTTGTTGCCCATAGCAACCAATCAGAGCTCATAGCAGCTCAAAGTGATAGATACAAGTGCACACAGTGCAGTTACATTTAGGGCCTCACAGGTGACGTCTTGTCTGAGGAGTCGCTCACTTTCCCTTTTCTTCTCCATCCAGTCCAGGCCACCATGAGGACTTCTCCCGGCCACGACTCGTCTCTGCAGATTTCACAACACAATCACTGGAGACTCCTCACTTTATCATCTTCCCACCAGTGCTCCCCCCATGTACAAACTCCCCATCCATAGTGCCGCAAATAGTAATAATTACCACCTTGGTTTCCTGGGAGTTAGTTATATAGGGTCCCCCGTAGGTAGATAGATAGTGGGCCCCCGTAGTTAGGTAGATAGATAGTGGGCCCCCGTAGTTAGGTAGATAGTGGGCCCTCGTAGGTAGGCAGATAGTGGGCCCCCCGTAGATAGTTAGGGGGAGACCTTGAGAGGAAACTCAAGGCTCCCCCAGCAATGTGGGTTTCATTCATGGGCCTCCTCACCCACAGCCCTGTGGGGCCCCACATGTCTGGTGTGAAGGTCTGTGAGCAGGGCCCCACAGGTATGGTAGGGGGCCTTGAGCGGGGCCCCACAGTTCTGGTGTGAGGGGCCTTGAGCAGGGCCCCACAGGTCTGGTGTGAGGGGCCTTGAGCGAGGTCCCACAGGTCTGGTGTGAGGGCCTTGAGTGGGGCCCCACAGGTCTGGTGTGAGGGGCCTTGAGTGGGGCCCCACAAGTCTCAGGGGCCTGGCATCACTGCTGTAGAAATAGGGGCCCGGGCTGCTGCACAGCTGCAGCATAGCTTTAGGGGTTGTCCCCCCGGCAACGGTTTTTGGATGGATTTACAGACGGTTTTCGGTTTTGAAAAACGTTTGTAAACCAACTGTCAACCCCTGCACAGATTTTCCGCTGGATGGTTTTTTAGACCGCAGGCGGTCCGAAAGACATTGAACATATTCATTCTTCCTCCCGGTTTTCGGGCTGAATATGAACAAGTCAATGCGACGGGGGAGGGCTTTTCTCCACAAACACGGAGAAAAGCCATCCCCCTGTGGCCGTGTGCACGGCCGCAAAAACAGAGCAAGTACCGGTCGGATAATCCGACAGGTATTTGCTCTCTGCCGTGGGGACATGTCCTTACACAGATCATTTCACTTACTTCCAATCCTCTGCGCAGCCTGTGATCGAGCAGCCACCCCCTCTCGCTCTCCTCTCTCTACCTCCCTCTGGCTGTGTGATCATCTGAATCAGTGAGACCCTGCCTATAATGCGGGGACTCACTGTTTTAACTTGTTGACATCTATCCTGCCATCCCGCCCGCCCATAACCAGAGGGAGGGGGGGCGGCTCCTCTGATCTCGGGCTGCACAGAGGAGAGGAAGTAAGTGAAACGATCTATGTAAAACTATGCCGGGCAGCTGTGACTCGCAATGCGCCCCTTCTCCTCTCCCCGCCCAACACTGGCAATACAATATAGTAGCTGATGTGGTAGAGAGAACAGTCCTGCTGCCTGCTCTCTCTACCATTGCTGTGAAGCAAGGGGGCGGTACCTGCCGGCAAAGACTGCCTGTACTGCCCTAACGGCTGCCCTGACTTCAGTACATCGTTTCTATATTAGGCAGGTAGTGTTAATGTTATTGCTGCTCAGAGTACATTTTATGCTGTTACCTAAACAGTCCAAACTCTCCCAGGATCTTGAGAGTACACTAGTGGTGTCCAAACAACAACAACCAACTGTTATTTTCTCAAGTAAACACTACCTTGTCTATCACACCATGCAAACCTACCACTGTGGATGATAGCACATCAGCTACTCTACTAGACCTACACAAGCTCATTCAATCACTATTGTCCAGAAGAGAGTTGTTTGCAGGTAAAACAAATGTTGGATGCACAATTTCATATTAAACTTTTCTTTCTTGCTGAAAGGGTGAATATCTTGGACCAGTCTCACAGATGTACAGTTGAATCCCTTAATTCTATTAAAGTTACAGTACAACAACATTTCACAGATCTCTAATGACAAATAGACAATATTGAGAATGGAAATAGAAGGAACAACTTTCGCATCCAAGGGCTTCTACAATCAGTACCTGCCTCTTTGCTGTGTTTACATAGTTTGTGGGGCTGGAAAAAAGACAAACATCCATCCATCCAGTTCGTCCCGCTGTGCTTTAGTGTTTATCCAGAGGAAGGAAAAACCCCCCATTTGGTAGAAGCTAATTGTTCTCATTTTAGGAAAAAAAAATCTTCCTGACTCCAGTCTGGCAATCAGAATAAATCCTTGGATCAATGACCCTTCTCCAGAATCTTCATCACAGAATTTGATATATTATTGCACTCTAGAAATTTATCCAGATCCTTTTTGAACTTTTGATAGTGATCCCAAGTAATCATGGAATAGATTTTCCCTTCCCATGTGCATAACCTTGCATTTATCAGTGCCCAATCTTATCTGCCACTTCTCTGCCTAACTTATCCAGATCCCTTTGTTATAGTACATTATCTTCTACTGTGTTAATTGCTTTACACAGCTTAGTGTCATCTACAAAAATTTATATTCTACTGTGCAATCCCTCTGTAAGGTCATTAATAAATATAGTAAATAGAATCCGAGTGTGTACCATAAATCACCACCCCTTGTGATTGCTTACCCACTTACAAACATTTTTCCCTAGTCCAAGCACTCCCATTTTACTTACCAACCTTTTATATGCGAATGTTTGTTCCAGTTTTTATTTGTCAGCTTTTTTAAGTGACACCTTTTTGAAGTGAAGAATTATGACAGATTGTTAGAACACACATCCTCGTCTCTACTCCCGTCTAATCACCTTTGCTTTTTTCACATGTATGTCTTACTTCTGTGCTACAAGAGCCAGCAAGTCATCATAACTACTGTTATACTTCATTGTACTATCCTATGTTTTCTAGTTTGTGTAAACTGCATTAAACCCCAGCAATAACTGAAGTTTAATGCTGTGCATTTCTGCAAAAAAAAATAAAAAAAGCACTTAAAATGCACTGTGTGAAAGCACCTTAGGTCTGTTTGGCCAAAGTCTGCTTGTGCCAGTTTTTTATTGCCAGCTTTTTGAAGTGACAGATTTGTGAAATGATGAATTATGACAGAATTGCGACAGAAGTGAGCAGAAGGGGGCCAGGAATTATAACTTTTCTTGTGAGTAACCGGTTTTTTAAAGTACAGCTTATTGACCATGCTCACTGTTGCAATCTACCTCGCAGTAATGTGCCCCTTATCCTACCACATAGTCATACCCTCTGAAAATGTTGTCCAGCTCATTCCTTCTTCCCTCACCCATATATACATCTCAAACACTATTTACCTTCTTCAACTATCACAAACCACTCCTATTTATGGTGCAACACAAACGTCGCTCATGTATATCACCGAACCATCTGCTTTCATTCTCCTGCTTCTCACTGCAGGAGACATCTCTCCTAATCCTGGCCCACCCTCCTTTACTGCTGAACCCACCTCCTCTTCTGCCTCCCACAGAAACCCTGCTAATCTGCGTAATATTCTCTGTAATCTTTTCCTGCCCCTTTTAAATGTGCGCTCTGGAACTCCTGTGCTCTCTGTAACAAACTGACTGCTGTTCATGACCTGTTACACCCTCAACCTGCTAGCTGTCATAGAGACATGACACTCCTTCCCCTGCAGCTCTCACCTATGGTAGCCTAAACTTCACCCATACCCCCAGACCTGTGAACAGATAGAGTGGAGGAGTAGGCATCCTTTTTTCTCCACACTGCACATACAAAGTCATTCCTCCTATACCCCTCTTCATTGTCCCCGCCTTTGAGATTTACATCCTCAGATTCTTTCAACCATTTTCCATAAAAGAGTGGCAGTTGTATACAGATTTCCTGGCTCACCCTGCCAGTTTCTGGATCATTTTGCTGCATGGCTCCCTCACTTCCTCTCCACTGAAATACCCACTCTGATCATGGGTGATTTCAACATCTCCTTCTTCCTCCCAGTTTCTTTCACTAATCTTCCCTTGGCCTTTGCAATTTACACATTCCCCCACCCACAAGGATGAGAAATCTCTTTATCTAATCTTTTGTTCTCTGCTCAATTTCTAACTTTATTAATTCTCTTTATGCATTCTCCATTACCAATTACCACACTGCCCTTCACCTTGCTAGCCAAGAATATTTCACCTCCCTCATATCAACTTTACACGACTGTTTGACACTTTCCACTCCCTCCTCAGGCCTTAAGCTCAGACCCCAGTCACTGAACTCTGTGCTGAAGACCTAGCTAGTGATGAGCGAGCGCTAAAAAGTCGAACTCGAACTTTGAACCCCATTAAAGTCAATGCGAGAAGATGTTCAGGTTAATTTTTATACCTATACAAGTGAGGAGAAGCTGGAATTATCATCCATAACAGTAAACTGGATATGTGGAACAACTTAGTGAATAAAATTTGGCTCTAAGAGTGACAGAAAAAAATTGAGAGGCTAAAATACTTCATTCCTTTCAATGGCTAACTGAAAGATGAGGACAGTGTAGATATAGGAGGTACAGCAGTAGCAGCTGCTACGGGGCCCGTTTCACACATAAGAAGACACCGGTATTGGAAATGGCACATGGTAACTGGCAGGAGCCCCATTTCACATTTTGCACCAGGGCCCTAGAACATGTGATATATGTGGTGGCAGCAAGAACATCCCAATGGGGAACATGTAGGTTCAGCTGGCATGGCCATAGTTATGGGGGTGTAGTGGTAGCCAGGGCTGACATCAGTCACCTATTAACCGTTTCAGGGCCCCATGCAGCTTAATCAGTGGGATCCTTTTTGATTAAGGCCCCTGACAGGAGTACTGCCCTATTGGTACCCCTGCCAGTTACCATGTGCCATTTCCAATACGGATGTCTTCTCATGTGTCAAAGGGGCTTTTAGGATACCTCAGGATGCAAGGCCCTGTAGCGGCTGCTACCGCCAGGGCTGCCAATAGGGCAGTACGGGCAGTACTCCGGTCAGGGGCCGTAATCAAAAAGGGATCCAGTGATATGTTAAAAATAGAAACTAGTAATGGGTGGGGGCCCCATTTGATTTGGCTGTATGGGGCTCTGAAACGCTTAATAGATGACTTATGGCAGACTGACTGATGACTGATAACTGATAAATGACTGATGTTAATAGATGACTGATGGAATGTGTATTTCACATTGTCAAGAAGACGTGCTACAGTTTACTAGTCAGTAACATCAGCAACCGGGGCAACAAAATCGTCAGAGATCCACGCTTGATTCATTATGATAAATGTCAAATGATGCACATTCTCAGGAGAAAGCCAGATACGTTTGTCTGTTATACCCTGCAGGCTGTGCTGAAGGTGCGTTCAGAAATAACGCTGGCTGCTAGGCAGGATAACACTTCTATGATGTGTCGAGCAAGCTCAGAGCATTCATCTAGGTTGGACACATAGAAGTTGAATGGGTCCAGATTATGTCCAAAAACATCAGTGTTGAGCCGCAGGTAGTCATGGCGGTCTCTGTGTCAGAATGCTGTCCTGCCTTGCAGGCGTTGGTGAGGTGGTAAACATGGATTGCAAAATGTCTGCTGCTTCTGCGGCTACTTGCCATGATACTGCTGGCACGTTGCTGATGTTGTTCCACCGTGACATTAGAATATTAAGAAGATGCAAAAGATGTCTCGCGTTGATCACTGAGCACGGTCTCAAAATCCTGCATCCTACTGTCAACTTCTGTGGGTGGAAGGAAATTGCTCACATTTGTCTTGTAACGTGGATCATGGAGGATTGCCACCCAATATTCGCTGTTCATTTTTATTGCCGTGATGCGTGGATCATGTTTCAGGTAATGTGACATCCTCCGTCGAGTAAGGCTCTGTGTCCACCTCCTCCTTCTCCTCCATCACTCCTGGGACCTGTTGCCGCAGAGTGCCTAACACTTGTTCCAGTAAAAATGTAACCACAATGGTCATGTTGACAATGCCATTGTCCTGACTGACCATTTTGGTGGCCTCTTCAAAACTGCCAAGAATGGTACAGAAATCCTTCACCTGGCTCCACTCTCTATGGTCCGCAACACTGCTAGTTATGCCATGCGACGTTTCATACTGCATAATGGCATAACACTGCAGCCACAATCACTGGAGCATGTGGAGGGTGGAATTCCAGCGTGTTGCCACATCACGTATCAGACGGTTGACATGGAGGCCCAGACAACGCTGCAACGCTGCCAGTCATGCCAAAGCAGGGTGGGAACGGCAGAAGTGTGAGCTAAGACCTCGAGCCTTCCTCATCAAACATTCAAGACCCGGGTAGCGCTTGTGAAATTTCTGCACAACCAGGTTCAAGACATGTCTACCGAATCTAAGGGCAGCAAGGAGATTTCTCCCACTGTCACACACCACCTTGCCTGTCGCCAGGTTCTTAGCACCCAGCCACTGGTCGGTCTGAGTGCGCAGAGACGTCCACAGCTCTTGACCTGTGTGTTGATGGTCTCCAAGATAAATTATTCTGAGAACAGCCTGGTTTCTCTTGGCATGTGATACTACCCATCGAGGTTGGGGATCTGGACTCTGCACCATCCCAGCAGTGTGGGAGAGTGTCGGTCGAGACCCATCACCAGAGGCACTGTCATCCACCAAACTCACCCAGTGAGCAGTCAGTGAGATGTAATGCCCTTGACTGTGCTTACTAGTCCATGTGTCTGTAGTGCGATGGACTTTGGTGGACACAGATGCAATCAACGCGCTGGAAATCTTTTCTGCAACTTGGCGGACCAGGGCAGGGACAGCTTTTCTGCCAAAGAAATGCCTGCTCAGCATCAGATATTGGGGGAATGCTAGGACATGGCAGAACCCATCTGTGTCAACCAGACGGAAAGGCAACATTTCCAAGGCCAACAGCCTGGCAATGCCAACATTCAGGCTTTTGGCTTTGGGATGGCTGGGGTGAAAGCGTTTCTTAAGCTCCCACACCTGGTACAAAAAAGGCTGGCTGCCGGACTAAAAAATTCGTAAAGGGGTAAAGATCACATTGGTTGGGAAAAAGGGGGAAAGGGTGGGGTGTGTTTTCTGGTAGGGAATTTGGGCCCACAGTATTTGGGGCATTTGTTTTCCCTTTACTGATGGGAAAAGGGGTAAAAAACCCCGGATGCAGGTGGTTAAAACCCCTGAAAAACAGATTGGCACCGCTCCCCCAGTACTGGAAATTTAAAAGGGGAACCGCCCCAAACGGGTGACAAAAACCTGATGGGCCTTTCACGGGCGATGAACCGTTTGGTGTTTGTCCCCCCAGCACTGGAAGAGTGCCTTGTCCATACCTCTATCTCTATGTCCTAAAGCCCCCCCTTTTTCCGGGTTTTCCCCCAAAACCCACTTCTCTCCATGAAAAGCAAAAAATTAAAAAACTAAAGATTTGGTAAGAATCTTTTTAACAAGAACCTAACCCCAAAAATTGGAAAAAATGAACTTTTGGGCACTCAAAACAAATTTGCAACCAGAAACCATATTTAAAGCATTTATTTCTATAACAAAAAATCAAGAAATTCCCACCCTGAAAAAAATAAGATGGGCGAATTTAATTTTAACGAATTGGGAATTTGTTAAGAATTTCATGAAAAAAAATTTGATTCTGCAAAAGAAGTCGAAGTTTGGAGTACTTGGCTGAATGAAATTCTTTTGATTGATAAAATTGGGTGGGGACACTTGGGGTTACAAGGGGCAAAGAACTCTGGGGGGAAAAGGGCATAGCCAAAATGACATTGCAGAGATGAAGCCCAAAAAGAGAACGGCGGATTCTGTGGGCGTCAAAGCACTATGGGAATTTCCGGGGGGCACGCTGGAACTCAAACCCCCCACTGAAAATGATAGGGGAAAGGGGCTGCCCACGGCCCGCTATGAAAATCTCTTTCTAAAGAACTCTTTTTATACCCCTTTTTTGGGGGGGGTTTTACAGCTTTTTCTCAGAGACTTTCTTTTTTTTTTTTTTTTTCCCCCTTTTGTTTTTAAATCTGATTTTTTTGGGTATTTGGGAAATGAAAGTCCAGTGTGCGGGCCAAATGCATCCCGCATATACAATTTTTTTTGCCTATCTGCTCCCCAGCACATTTAATACCAAGGGTTTTTCTAAGCCTGTTCCTGTTTTATTCATTTTAAAAAAAACGGGGTTTTTTAAACCCAAATAAACCCCTTCATTTTTTTTGCTTTATTTTCTTTTTGGGGCAAATTTTCATCCCGGGGGTTTTTTTAATTTGTTCTGCGTTTGGTCACTAAAAAAACGTTCTTTTTTAAACCCGCCAAAAAAAACATTTTTCCGAAAGCAAAAATTCATAACCGGGGGGGGGTTTAATTTAAAAGGGTTTTTTGTCTTTGGAAACCATAAAATACACGCCATTTTAAAAAAGCTACAAAGCTGGAAATTTTTTGGTTGCTAAATTCTTTTGCAAAATTTTTAAACATCCGGGGGTTAAATTTAAAGTGTTTTTCCCTGCCTTTGGGGTGGTCACTAAAAAAAACCGCTTTTTAAACCCGCCAAAAAAGACTTTTTCCCGGGGTTAGCAAAATTTCAAAACCAATTTTTAAATTAATTACAATTTTTTTCTTTGTTGTGTCCCCGAAAAAACAACACCCCATTTTAACACACAACAAAAGCTGGAAATTTTTTGGGTTGCTAAAATTCTTTTGCGAAATTTTTCATCCAGGGGTTTAAATTTTAACGTTTTTTTGCCGTTGTGGCACTAAAAGAAACGTTCTTTTTCCCCCGCCAAAAAAAGATTTTTTAAACCTGAAAGCAAATTCATAACTGAATTTTAATTAATACAAGTTTTTCTTTTGGGTTGTTACTGAAAAATACACCCTTTTTTAAACCACCTACAAAGCTGGTAATTTTTGGGTTTCTAATTTTTTTCCCGAAATTTTAAAAAACCGGGGGTTAAATTTAAAGCGTTGTTCTGCCGTTTTTGGTCACAAAAAAGAAACCTTTTTTTTCACCCGCCAAAAAAGAAAATTTTACCTTACCCAAATTTCCCAAAACCCGGGAAGGGTTTAATTAAAAAAGTTTTTTTTTTGGTTGTGTACCGAAAAAATACATCCCAAATTTTAACACGCTACAAAGCTTTTTAATTTTTCCCGGTTGCTAAATTTTTTTTTGCGAAATTTTAAACATCCAGGGGAAATTAAGTGTTTTTCTGCTGTTGTGGGTCACTAAAAAAAAAACTTTTTTTTTCACCCCCAAAAAAAGAAAATTTTTCCGGGCAAAAATTTCCCATAACCGAAGGAAAAATTAATTACAATTTTTTCTTTTTGTTGTGAAACCCGAAAAATCACCCATTTTAACATGCTACAAGGCTGGTTTTTTTTGGGTTGCTCAATTTTTTTTGCAAAATTTTAACACCCCGGGGTTTTAAATTTAAAATGTTTTTCCCCTTTTTGGTCACAAAAGAAACTTTTTTTTTCACCCCCAAAAAAAAGACTTTTTTACCTGTACAAAAATTCATAACTAAAGGGTTTAAATTTAAATTTACAATTTTTTCTGTTTTTTTGTGTACCAAAAAATAAAACGCCTTTTTAAACACACTAAAAAGCGGGAAAATTTTGGGTTCTAAATTTCTTTTCGCAATTTACATCCAGGGGTTTTAATTAAGGGGGTTTTTTGGGGGCCGTTTTTGGCCACTAAAAAAAACCTTTTCATTTTCACCGCCAAAAAAAAAATTTTTTATCTGTAGCAAAATTCAAAACCCGAAGGAAAATTTAAATTTACAAGTTTTTTCTTTTGTTGTTTTACCGAAAAATACACCCATTTTAACACGCAAAAAAGCTGGTAATTTTGGGTTGCCAATTTTTTTTGCGAAAAACATCCGGGGGTTAAATTAAGCGTTTTTCTGCCTTTGGGGTCACTAAAAAAAACCCTTTTTTTTCCCCCGCCAAAAAAACATTTTTCCTGAAGGCATAATTCATAACCAAATTTTTTAATTAAAATTTTTTTTTTGTTGTGTACCTAAAATACATGCCATTTAACACCAACAAAGCGGGTAATTTTTTTGGGGCCTAATTTTTTTTTGAAATTAAACATCCGGGGGTTAATTAACTTTTGTTCTGCTGTTGTTGCCCACAAAAAAAAACCTTCTTTTTCACCGCCAAAAAAGATATTTTACCTTACCCAAATTCATAACCAAAGGGAAAAATTACAATTTTTTTTTTTGTTGTGTACCGTAAAAAAAAATCCCATTTTAACAGGGCTACAAAAGCAAAAAATTTTTTGGTTGCTCAATTCTTTTGCGAAATTTACACCCAGGGGTTAATTAAGCATTTTTCTGCCGTGGGGTCACGAAAAGAAACTTTCTTTTAACCCCCAAAAAAAAGAAATTTTACCTGAAACATTTTTTCAAAAACGGGAAGGTTAATTAATTCAATTTTTTCCTTTTTGGTTTTTTCCGAAAAAACACGCCATTGTAAAAACGCAACAAAGCTGGAAAATTTTTGGTTCCCTCAATTTTTTTGCGCAATTTACATCCGGGGGTTTTTAATTAAGCGTTTTTCCCTGCCTTTTGGGGTCACAAAAAGAAACGTTTTTTTTCCCCGCCAAAAAAAAAAATTTTTACCCTGTACAAAAATTCAAAACCCAAGGGTTAAATTTAAATTAAAAGTTTTCTTTTGTTTGTGAACCGAAAAATACACCCATTTTAACACGCTAAAAAGCTGGAATTTTTTTGGTTGCTCATTTTTTTGCACATTTTGCACCCGGGGGGTTTAATTAAAAGCTTTTTGTTCGGGTTTGTTTTTGGTCACAAAAAAGAAACGTTCTTTTTAAAACCCCCAAAAAAAGACTTTTTTTCCTGTACAAAATTTCCCAAAACCGAATTTTTAATTAAGCCTTTTTTGGTGCATTTATTTCAGAAAAATACACATTGATACTAAAAAGTAAATTTTTCCCTGGCCAATTGGGGAGCGCTTTTTAAAACCAAGGTTACCCAACTTTTTTTGGGGGGGTTTCTTTTGGTTTAAAAATACAGGGTTGTTTTTAAACAAAGGGCAGATATCTTAAATCAAACGTGTCGTACTTTTTTAAAACAAAAAAATGTCAAAAAGAGAGGGGGCCCAGGCTTTTCACCTGCGAGGGGGCGTGGCACAAACTTTCCCCTGGAGCGGGCCCGGGTCGCGCACAGAAAGGGGGACGTCGCACCCGGGTTTAAACTCGGTGGGGGCCACAACTCCCGCTGTCATCTGAACCCAATGGTTTTTTGATTGGTTGACTAGTCTCCATTTCCTCCCAAAATAACATTTTTGGACAACCCCAGCCAAGAGTGGGTTGGGAACGTCAACAAAACCCCCTTGGTTGGCATGGCCTGGGACCCGGGTCAGCGCCCTAAACTGTCCCCCCCAACCCCCGCCTTTTTCCCCAACCCCGGGTTTCCCACCAGAATCTACTTTTTGGGGTCGGGGCTCAGCACCACTATAAAGCAGGATGAACAATTTGAGGGGGGCATTCAGAAAGCTACTTGGAAAGCGAAGAAAGGGGGCCAAATTTTCCCCCCTGCTTTCTTGCATTAGGCGGCAAATAAAAGATGTTAGCTTTGGCATAGGAAGGTCATTTTGTGGGGGGTTCACCCTCTGCAAACCAAGCCCGGGTGATGGGGGACACCCATTGACAAATGAAACAAAAACCCAAAGATGATGTAGCCGACCGCACTTGGAGCCAGGTGAAGAAAGGGGCTTTCATCATCGACAGGAAAAAGGGGGGTTTAAAGCTTGCGCGTCAGGCAGCGACCACCCAGCAAGTGAGCCAGCGGGGGAGCACAGTGTGGGGTTCGGGACCAAGCGGCCAGGGGGTAAAAAAAACCCACTTCGCGGGCCAAAAAAGTAGGGGGGCACAGGGGCCAGCAGGCAGCGACGGCAGTAGTCCCCCGGCGGACCTTTTGGGGGAAAAAAACAATACCCCGGGGGTGTGGAAATTTCCCTTTGCTAAAGACGGGGGGAAAACCCGAACATGGTATATGTAGAATTTCTGTAGGCAGAAATTGAAGCGGCCCGGGGAGCTAACAAAGGAAACCAGGGCCCTGCGTCAAAACATGAAAGCGTCACCATCCGGGGGCCCGGGGGAAAAACGTGGCCCAAAAGGGGTTTTCCCAAACCTGCCCCGAAAAAACAGCAGCACCCACAGCGCCCAGGGGCCCAGCATGCCATTGCAGCCAGAAAAGGGCTCCACCACCTCTGCAGAAGGGACTGTTTCTTTTTGGGCACCCAACCCCCGGGTTCCAGATTCCCTGCCCTCGCTCTCAGGTGGCAGCGGGTCGTTCACCCGGGGGCTTTGAAAAACCCAACATTTTCGTCCCCCCCAATCCAAAAGGGCATAAGCTGCCCGGGCCCTGTCCAAGTTTTTTGGCCCGGCAGTCCCCCTTTTTCCAAATGGGGACTCTGCACCATTCAGAGAACTAAGGGCCCTTGTCCCGAGCCGAGAGGAAGTTTCCAACCAAAAAATTTTTTTTCCAAAAGGCAGTCCCAGCATTTCCCCAAAAATATTTAGAACAAAAGGTGGGCCAGCCCCTTGAGTTTATCGGTTTTTTTCCCGGGGTGCACCGGCAGCGCGGACGTTTTGGAGCGTAACAAACCGGTCAGGCCCATTTAATGTCCTTTAACGGCCCACTGGTGAAGGTGCATCCTGCCCGGGCCACACAAAAACTTGGACAGAGACACCGTTTTCCTCCTCCTTTTTTGTCATACTGGGGGCCACCTGCCCAAGTCCACCTCTTCCCCCCCCACCATCACCATCATCTCACCCCACAAGTACTGCCCCCCATAACCAATGTGTAGGGCACAGGGGTGTCACCAGTTCTAAAACCTGGCTTGCCTCGTCGAACGAAGCACACGGGGGAAAAACCCGCTCCGGTAAATGCACCCCAAAAAATCGATTTTGGGGCTTTCTCCGCCCCAAACCCCTGCAAATTGGAACCATGGTAGGGAAAAAGGGGATTTAAAAAGGTGTCCCCTGGGCCCCCCCAGGAGGGATGGCCAAGCTCCTGAAAGGCGCATGTTTTCAATCGGTTTTAAAAAAGGTTCCTAAAATCTTCCACCGATCTTCGGGAAGATTCTAAAATGGCCAAAAAACTTGCATGGAAATTTCACCCCATTCCTACAAAGCCAGGAACACCCTCCTCGAAATTTCAGCGGCAGAACAAACCTCCCCCAACACACTTCCCGATTTTCAATGTTTTCCCCCTCCCTTTGGGAAATTTCCCGCCTGCACATGTTGGGCCGCTGTATGAACAGAAAAGGCCATTAAAAGTTTTTTTTTATGATCCAGGCGGAAAAGGAATTTTCGGCCCCCGTGAAAATTTTATGTCACCAGTGCAGCTCAAAAAGTGGGCACCGCCCCTTTTTTGAGGCCAACGAGGAGACGAAAGTTTTTTCAGTCTCCAGGACTACAGGATAATAAACGCAAACCACTGCTTCATGTCCCCCGGGAAAAGAAAGCCGAAAAAACCGTCTGGGGAGTGGGGCTTTGGGGACTGGCGACTACATCCCGGCCACATTAGTCCGGTGGGGGACAAACTGGAGGAGGAAGAAGGGCAATTTGGGGCACATCTTTTCGGGAAATGAGTGGTTTTTCTACCCAAAGGGCAAAGGGGAGGAGGGGCAAGAGCAGCTGGATAGGGGAGATGGGGATGAAGGGAAAATGAGGGAGATGACCCGCAAACACCGGGGGCATTTTACAGTGGAGATGGAGGGAGGGGGCCCCCGGGGTCACTTTTGGTTAGATGGCCCGCAGCATGCTGATTTTTCCTGGCTAGTGACAAAACCAATAGTCAGCATCCGGGAGAGGGGTGACTTTCTGGCCCCAAACCCCAATTTAACCCCCTTCCAACCGGGCCCAAAGCGGTCAGTGTCGCGATGAAAATGGGGTTTATCGCGACGCGCCTCTCCTCGGGCCCCACAGCCGTCATAGACTAGCAACCCCCCAGGAGCCCTAAACAGGGAAGGTTGAGTATTAATGTTTAAATTATTTTTCCTGCTTGTGGACCTTTATATGCCCGCCTGTGGGGGCCCCCAAAAGCCGGGCCGTGGCCCCTAAAAAGCCTGCCTGTTTGGCCCCCCTAAGCCTGCCTGTGGCCCCCCTAACCCCCGCCCGTGAACCCCCTACCCGGGCCCTTTGGGGGCCCCCAATTCCTGGGTGGGCCCCTAAAACACCTTCCTGTGGGGCCCCCTACCCCCTCCCGTGGGCCCATATACGCCCGCCGGGCCCCCCTAACCCTGCCTTTGGCCCCCCATACCCTGCCGACCCCTATAAAAGCCTTTCCCGTGGTCCTATATGCCTGCCTGGGCCCCCCTACATCTGCCTGTGGGGCCCCTATTTTACCTGCCTGTGGGCCCCAAAAACGCCTGCCTGAGCCCCTTAAAAAAACGCCCCGCCGTGGGGCCCAACGCCCCGCCTGTTTGGCCCCTTTTTCCTGCCTGTTTGGCCCCCCAAAACGCCGCCCGTGGGCCCCAAAAATGCCGCCTTTGGCCCCCAAAATGCCCCTGAGCCCCCATACACCTGCCTGAGCCCCCATAACCCCCTGCCCGAGCCCCAAAACAAACCCGGGCCCGAGCCCCCATAAAGCCCTGTCTGAAACCCCAAACGCCCGCCTTAGCCCCCATAAAACCCCAGCCTGACCCCCATATGCCGCTTTAGCCCCCCCTAACCTGCCTGAAATCCCACCCAAATACCTGCCTTTGCCCCCATACCCATTTAAAACCTCCTGGTGCCCTATAAAACCTGCCTGGGGCCCCTATAGCTATATACCAGCCGTAAAGCCCCCAATTTCCCCCTGAAACCCCATAATTTAAAACCTGCCCTTTTGCCCCCATATACCGCCTAGCCCCTATAGCTAAATACCTGCCCGAATTCCCCTATATCCCTGCCCGAGTGCCCCCAAAAACAAAAACCTG